>JAHDVE020001209.1:0-143429 GCA_022606495.2 Halesus radiatus
TACCCTTTGCGCTATGCACAAAAATCTTGTCTTAAGTTTTTAAGAACTTTAGTTTATCAATTAACGTTTTCTTTAATCATCTGAGGAAAATATAACTTCTAAGCAGACATCTTAAAATATTCGTCCATAAACTTATGATAGAAAGTTCCACACCGAGTTATAAGAAAAAAAAATTACTGTTAAGTATTTTTCTACCTTTACGTCGCACGTCTCAATATTAATAATAAAGTTATTCATTTCAGACAGTTTTTCACAAGATGAGGTTTTTGAGACGCCTCAATTATTTTGTAGAAGTATTATAAAAATCCACTTACATCGGATGTGGCTGACTGCACTTTGTCGTTGATGAGAAAAGTTTACGCGAAAGCACGTTTTCACACTTTAGGCAGTTTTGTATACGGATTTTCTTTGGAGTTAAAACTTCTCTCGGCCAAGTATCGGAAACCTTTAAGTTTAATTAGAATTTCTTTGAAAAACCACTTCAAACGTAAAATTGAATTACTTATTACGACGATTGACTGAAGTTGCGAATTGAAATTACACGAAAATCTGTTGCATTTTCGTCACAAATTTCTTATTAGATGGTTTATTTATTTACACTAATATTCTATATCAATTTGATATTATGTACGTAAAATTTTTAACATTAGTAAGTTTCACAAATAATGGAATTAATTGATAAAGTTGTTCCCTACTTGCTACTCTAGCTTGGGCCGTGTTTATAGCAAGTAAAAGTGTTGTTTCATTTCTAAATTTGGTTTCTAGTCGCATTCGATGACCATTAAATCTGCGCGGCGGCTACGGTCTCCGTTAAACGTTGTTTCTCGGTAAAAATTGTAACCTGCTGTCAAATCGCTTAAAATTTAAAATGACCCTGATGGTCGATTTGACACTTATCATCATTTACATATATTGATTGATCTTTATTTTTGATAAATGTGTCCGCGCCAGGAAGTCCTCAATCTGCCAAGATTGTAAATTTTGGACTTGGGATTGATGGATTGAATATGTCGAGCAAATCTTGGCGAGAATGAGTGATTTTTACTCAAATTAGATTGAAAAAAAAAAAAATAAAACTATCTTTTTAACACTGGATATGTTTCTAATTAATAATTCAAATTGTATAGCGAAGCTGGAATCTCTTTACAGTAAGATAATGAACATTGATGTTTACTAAGAATTTCGCGAGAAAAAAATTAATCAGTTGGTGTTATTTATAACTTTGACATTTTTAATCATATGCTAGATTTCAAGATTGACTATTTTTTATGCGGTTGCTGCACCAATTTAAAAACTAACATCTACTATTAAAATAATTAAAACAAAGTAAAATATTAATAATTCATACGCCAATCTTGCTTTACATTTAAAAAATTCTGAAATAGAAAAAAGCTTGATAGAAACTCAGTTCAAAAACTTTATAACTACCACGTATTGTTTTATATTAAAAATAAATTCCACTGAACTGATCAAACATTTACCTCCTTCATTCATTTAGCCATTCCTTCCCTCGGATTACAATTTTTATCTATCTCTCATGTCACCGTCATTACCCAGTTCAGACACTTTCAGCCCCGACCAAAGTAAACCTATAAATTCTGCAATCCCCAATGCAGTTTGCCAACTACCCTCCATTCTGCCCATTTTCCATATCAAACTAAACTTCGGGAGTTACTCTCCTGGACCGTTTACTGACACTCTCAGCTTTATTATTATTTGCTGAAAGTGTTATAAATATATGACATTTATATCAAGTGAAGTTTATGCTATACTCAGCCCATTTCATATGCATCATTATTAAGTAAAATGATACATAAGATAATTTTTTGTTCCTTTTGGATACCATAGTATTTCAGTGTTTTTTTTCTACTCTTTCTTATTTTCCTTTCTACCTTGATTACAAAATAACATTTATTCTCATGGTAGGATTGAATGATCCAGACAGGTAACTGAATTCATATAAGTATTCTATTATATATGGAACATCCCACTAGAGCACGAATTCATGACACTAGATCGAGTAAAAAAAAAACTACCTTATTATAAAACCATTTTCGGACAAAAAAACTACGTATATTTTTCAACAAACCTACAAAACATTCTTCCCCCAGATATAAAACGAATAGATAAGTTTAATGATAAGGTCAATAATTAAAGTCTGACTGATAGAGATCAATGAAACAATCTTTAAAAAAAAACACTAAAAACGACAGAGAAGACTCAAAGTAAATAATTCTAAATAATTATAAAATAGAGAATAATATGGGATAAAAAAAATGGAGAATAATATTAACATATCTTGAATTTGAGATATGATATCGATGAAGATGACATAAATTAAACTGGTCACATTAGCTAAGTTGGTTAAGCGGTTGCTCCGGATAGGCAGAGGTCCGGCGGTCGATTCCCAGATGCGACTGAAATCTTTTTATTTTCTGTCGTTTTTTTTCTTTATGTTTCATTTAGGTTATGTTAATATTATTTTCTAAAATGATTAAATAATTTTAGTCCGCCTCAGCACAGGACCCCCCAGTGAGGAGGACTATGAAAAAACACTAAAATATCAAATAGTTCACAAAATATAATAATTAGCATACCATTCTGTATCTTAATCTGTTATTCTGTAAACATTATTATACTTACGCAATATTTTACATTTTCGCATCCTTATTTATATAGTCGCAAATAAAAAATACATACGCTTTACAGTAACTGGAACATCATGGAACCTTATATGACAGCATGCAATGTATGGGTATGGTCAATTCATTTTGCTTTTCGGGTAGGCACACTTTGTGCACATTTCAGAAAACTCTGCCATATCATTATTTATATCTGTATATTATGCCTCTGTATTTAATTATAATTTCAGCATCAGTTTTAGTGCCGATAAATCGGCGTTTATTGAAATATAGTAGAACAGTTACAATACATGTTAAAATATGAGTACAACATGCTTCACATTACCTATCTCACAAGGAGACACCTGTTTCGAGGTAGGTGATAGAGTGTACAATGAAATATTTGAAACTTATTTTGTCAAAATAATAATGCTAAAACAGTACAGAGAATTAATTGATATATAAAACCAGCCGACTGCGTTTCTCTTAGAAGAAAAGCAGTCGGTTGTAGATGTATTAAGTCAATAAAGTGGTATTTTTCATTGAATGTAATATAATTTCACACTCCTAAGTTTTTGCTTTCTTCGAAAAAATAATAAAAATAAACCTTCTCCTTGCGCCCAATTTCGAAGTGCCTACCAATATCAACATGCTTTTTCCAAATCGTAAAAACCATTTCAAATATCCTAGTCTTTAGATATATCGTAAATTCTTAGACACCATTTTACGCTGTATTTAAACTTTTAAACAATGAAGTGAAGAATTTCTATCGTTTTTTTTACAGTTCATCGGCACTTGAATCAATATACTCTTTATTCAATTTCCTATCATGTTTTCAATTAGGATTTCTCGATATATGAGATATCGCCAGCTGTCGGCATTTCTACTTATTGAGTTCAATTACACATTGTCGCCACAATTCTATTCTATTCTTTCTCACAATGGTTAGACACATACTATTCAACTATTCTCCACGAAAACTTTAAAATCCTTCCATCTCCTCTTTTATTTCCTTCTTCAACTTCCTTTTCTTGAGACAAGACAATGCTTTTACATTCTCATCTGCTGGATCATGGTTGTACGAGTATAAGAGTTGTTGTCAAGTACTCGGTGTGTGACTAAACATTTCACCAGATGTTACAATATGTAAAATATGTAATAGTCTGTTCCTACCCACTGGAAAAAAGCATTCTGATATTCCGTTTATCTAGATCGCGTGGTTTTGTTGCAAATGAAGTCTCAGAGGGAAACCTTACAATTTCAATATTAAAATAACAAACACGAATTGAATTAATTAATAACACCTCCCGGAAAGAATGGACTATATAATACTTTAGATGACACCTTTTTTATATTCTATTTCCACATCATTTAATTTTTTTTATATGTATTCTTTTATATTTCAGACAGAGTATTGCACTCACTGCTTTATTCAGCTGAAATAAATACATTTTTATTTATTAGGTCAAGAATTTTGGTGGAATAATGATTTTTAATACCATTTGACAAGTATTGGGCATTTTATTTTTTTTTGCAACACTGCTATGATTAATATCAATAGTTGATTTTCTTTTCTACGCGTATAATGGTGTATGTTACCCAAAGGTCAAGCTGTCACATCTGGCTGTTAAAACTCTAAATAAGGGAAAAACGGTTATCCGATAAAGAAAATTGGAAGAATACTGTGCGTAACTGCGATAATGTGATAATGTGTGAAACTGTTTTTTTTGTTTCAAGTGAACAAAATTGATTTTTCATATACATCCTTCTTTCGGGGAGGTTTTCAATTATTATACCTGATAATGTTAGAAATCAAGTACAATACATTTATCTATTATGCGGTTTCTGTTGATATTACAATATTCATTTCATGCAATGCGAAAAGAAAATTGAAAGTTAGATAAACTGAAAATATTTAACAGTCTGAAGTTCTCAGCTTTTCGATACTTTTTGTCAAATATAACAAAAAGTATTGTTGAAACGCGGGCGAAGTGGGGAAGTAACAAGTAATATGTTAAATAAATATTTGGTATTTCTAAAATCGTTAATAAAAGTACCCTTGACTGAACGCATCTAATTAATAACGACTATAGCGTGATGAGCATCCTCTTCCACGGTCTCAATAGTTGTCAAAATTATTACTTTAGTTTATGGAACGCAATCAGAAAAAGGTTAGGGTCTTACGAAATATCGTAAAAAGATCATTTTAAGGTCCAGGGAGAATTAATTTCTTCCTTAACTCTTGGCTTTTATTCCTCTCATTCGCTCTCCATCAAAGAACTCCGGTGTTTCAGCCCGGAAAATAATTTTCAATAAATCCTGTCTCATCTTAGTTTAAAGCCAATCCTGTTGGGAGGAGGAGAACGGGGAAGGCGTGGCTGGAGGGTGAGGAAGGGGAATAGGGGGTGATTGAGATGAGGTAAGTGAGAAAGCGGGGGCAAACAGGACACGGTGGAATAGAATACTCGGAGACGGAGGGGAATGAAACTGTACGACGATACGAACGATTTTCTCATCAAACTTTAACCCCAATCCACAGTACTGTAGTCTAACTAGTTTATTCACACCAGCGAAGCATTGCCAAAATATCTATCATATGTCCGACGCAATTTATTTATAATTGTCGAGACTTCTATCGGTACTCATCAATCTCATCAACACAAATATAATAGCACAGACTCACCTTTTCGCCATAAATATTTATGTTTTGTAGCTAGTACTCTACCTATAGAAAAATAGAAAAATAGAAAAAGGAGGATAAAATAGCAACTGTAAAAATATCATCTCTATACTTCTAATAAAACTGTGTTCATGTGAAGCGACCTGCCAGGTAAGTATGTTTTTCTGTATCTGTTTGTGCATAATTAGATAAAGATTAGGAAGTAATATTTGTACAGCATCCTTGAGGTGATTTTTCTCAAAAGCGGCGCTATACAAGTAATCCAATTATTATTATTATTACCTAGCTAGACCGAACATAGTTTAACCCAGTTCGGGCAAAGTTTGCTAAGAGACTTTTCCTCTGAAACAAAGCGCAAATAAATTGTATTGTTTTACTTGTTTATTATTATCATTATTATTACTATCATGTTCCTCTCTATTCTGTATGTTTATATATTGAATGATCCAAATTTAAGCGTGCTCGTGGCTGATTGTAATATTATTTGGAAACAATACGCAATTGTAATCGAATATATTGGAGAGCATACAACATATAATAATAATATTTCCAGTGAAATTCGTAATATGTTTTCGTAGAAATCAATTACTTTGTGGTTTGATATATTAAATAAATAAAATAAACCATTTGTTTTAAACCACTAATAGACAGACCTCTGGTTAAGCGAAATCGGTTGCTTATAATTTAAAAATAAATTAGTGGTTTAAAACAGTGTTTATTTTAATTAATAAATACATAATACATACATTAGTTCGCAAAAATCATTTCCATCGAAGAGAAAATCATTTTTGATATTTGTCTAACTTTAGAAATCTTTTTTTGTTTTTAATACTTGAAATCTAAGTTCATCCCAACACTGTTTTTATCAACTCAAATGAAATATTTTAAAAGACGGTATACTAGTTATTTCACTTATTAATACATTTATGAAAAGTTGGCAACAATACTTTTATGAAAATTCAAATATCGCTGGATGAAATTTATTTATTTTTTAATAAAAAATACGGAAAACTGTATTTATTTTTTAATAAAAAATACGGAAAACTGTATTTATTTTTTAATAAAAATTACGGAAAACTGTATTTAATCTTACGAGACCAGTGCGAGCTAAACATGGTTGCTTAATATCAGGTAAAACATATCTACGGATTAACGCCAATCTTCAAAATTCGAGAATTTTTGGACAGTTCAAACAGATAATCACATTTGACCGAAATGTTCCAATACTCGCAACAATTTGTTGGTATCTTCTGTTTCATATTTTCAATATCAATAATTTTACTTGTAGGCCAAATACTTATCAACTTAAGAAGTACAGAATAAGTTAAATCTTAACTTTCAAGAAAAACAGATGTTTGTTTACTTCTCGTAACTTTGCTTTGATCGTATTGTTTGAAAAATACCTTACTTAAAGGTCAAAAAAATGTTTTTGTTCACATTCCTGAGAAGCAAATTAAAAACATAAGTTTGGTAATTAAAATTCAAAAATTGAAAAATAAGTGTTTATTGATAAATTTCGAAAGCTTCCAAAGGCTTTTAGAACTTTAATGTCTGAGTTTGGTAGAATAAAGAGGAGAATGTGAAAGGCGGAATCTAGAATCGAGCAGACATTTAAAATGTAAGCAAAATGTGGAAAATACATTCTGATGGCCTGAATCTTGAGGATTTATAAAAATATTCACATGAAATGCGTCACCATAAGTGTTCACCTTTTCTTTTTTACTGGGCATTTTTTCTGTCAAGTATAAACGTCGCTGAGTTGACAGTTCTTTGCTTTCGTGATTACATTTAACGTTTGTCTGAAGTAATACAAAATACTTGCAAAAATGTATAACTGAAAATAATGAAACGTTTCACATGAGTGAGTATTCATCCTGCGCCTTTATTTAACATAAAACACAAATGAATAATTCTCTTTGTGATACTTTATGTAAATTCTAAGTAAAATTTCAACTAAATAATAATGTTCGAAACCCTTTGCTGTGTTCTCCTTATTTCTTTGGAACCGAACCGGTTTCGTTCTGTATTGAGTAATGTGCGAATGTTCTTTTCCATTTTTTTTTTATTTCGGAATAAAGTTATCGCAGTAGAGAAAACATATGACGCGGATGCGAATAGTAAAAGAAGTGAGGGACGCCCGAAGAATACATGGCACAATAAAGTGAACCAAATACTCGAATCGGGTCAAGAGACGGAATAACAGAAGGATATAATTTTGAAGAGAGAAAAAAAAGTTTGAAGAATCGAGTTTGCGAAGTGAGTGAAGAACTACAAAGTTGTTTAGCGGTTCATCGTCTCTGCCCACGCCTAACTGGTGTGATGATTAGTAAGTTAGTTGAGTGCATAATACAATGTTGCAAAAAAATGTTTCTTTCGTGGTTTTTTAAGTTAGAATATTTTCTTTGACAGATGTATAATTATTTATATTAATAACATTTTTTTTTAATTTCAAACATAAATTTATTATTTAATATTTTATAATTTTATTTTCAATAATTTTTACATTTTTAATTAATTACTTACCTGCTCTCATCACTTATCACATCATAATTTTTGTTTGTGTTAGTAATTTGTCTATTCTTTCATGTTTATTTCTGTCTATACTAGTCATCATTTTTTTAGTGTACCGTTTATCCTGACGAGGGAAGCTTTGCTTCTGAAACATATAGATAATGATAAATTAAAAACGGTGGTGTAAACAGAGTACTTTTAATTAATTACGTTAGAATTTTTTATTTATTTGAAAAATCACAAATGTTTCAAGTGATTTTAATCTTGTACATTTATATATGATGGGTTAATGTGAAGCACATGTGTAAACAAAGCCTCAAAAATGTTTAAAAAAAAAATTTCTTTAAAAATAAATTTATTCAGAAACTATCTTCAACGTTTTACGTTCCACGCTGTACATATAGACATATTTAAATGAGGAAAAATCGATTATTTCCCGAGACAGCATCTTTAAAAAATATATATTATGAATATTTACGGCTGTGAAAATATAAATACATCGTACTAGAATTCATATATTATGCATGCCAGTACATCATCTTGTTTTTTCTTTACACATTTCATAAAAAAATCAGGCTTCTGTAAAGAAAGCAGAACACCGTGTTTGGATTTCGCCTTACAACCGCGTGTTTGCTAGTAAATCCTCATGTATTATACATTCTATCAAATTTTCCATTGGCACTCTATGAAAGGAAAGGCGTGCAGGCGACGGGGCCGAAAAAACGCGCCAAAATCGGTTTCCGGCGACACCAAAGCTCGGAAATCGTGTGTTATCGGAAAGGAATGGAACTTATTGACTAAAATATTTACGGAGGATGAAGATGTGACTTGAAACATCAAGTGTCATGAACAGCTTAAAATATTAATTGAAATAAAAATGTTTTCGTTTGTTAGTTATTACCAATTTATTTAAATCTATTTTCTAAACCGATTTAATGACGGGTTTGTTTAATGAATATTTCGCTAAGGCGATACTCAAACGTGATGAAGTTTTCAGGTAGGCAATGGTGATTAACGCCGCTTACATTAACAGTTTTGCTATGATTTTGAGTTGACAGAATAATTGTCAATAAATTTTAATTTACAAATTATATTATCTCGGATTACAAAAAATGAAGATGGATTGGACAACCTTGCAAACCCTTTGTGGGTTTTTTTCACAAAAATGGCGCTATTCAAATCATTAAAATATTATTTTTATTTTCATTAAGCTGCTCACATTATACGTTTTCATTCGCACTAACCGAAGCCATAGCGTCGCATGGGTATATTTTTACGCACATTACTCTTTACAGTTCTTCAATCGGGCTGAAACGGGACGATTATCCGGGAATATTACAATATTGGATTCTGTATTCTAGGGCGAAAGGAACGGCGGACAAAACAGTTCCTTGGCTGGTGCCATTTGTAACATCTTTGCCACTGTGTCGTAAAAAAGCCATAGAACTGATATCCGTTTCTTACCAAAACCGAATAAACCCTCTGTAAAATAATATTATTTCGGTTTCTGCGGAACAAGTATTTCTTCTTTTCTTGGGTGAGATTTTTTAAGTGTTTTAAAAGAATGCGGACTCTGAAAAATATTTTCATTATGCACGTACGTTATCCACCACTAGACAATGTTTGTTATGAGATGGGTAGCATTGAGTTGCTTAAAAGGAATGAGCGATAATTTTAAATATTGAAAAAAATTGTAAATGTTGTAAATGTTTTAAATCTTGTAAAAGTTGTAAATGTTGTAATAGTTGTAGAAGTTGTAAAAGTCATAAATGTTGTAAGAATTGTCAATTTTGTAAATATTACAAAAATTATATAAAAATATTTTTGTACCAGTGGTGCATATTAATTGAAAGATTTTAAATGCAGTAAGGTTGGTTGGCAATTAGGACCTCGTATGTGCTTGTTAAATGTTGCTGTTGCGATTTGTGGTATCGTTGGGTTGGTGATATTGGCCCCATATACGAGTATCTAAAGAAAACAAATATTTGTGTGTAGAATTATACTCATCTAAGATCGTTAGATGACCTATAAATTGACTCAAGGTGAACGTGCGTCCCTCGCTTGATTATGAAAAACTATAGAATAATATAAAAACAGAAACAAAACTTTTCTGCGAAACACCTTTGGTACTGTCTTTTACATAAACGTCAGTAATTACATAATTTTTAGAAGGTTACTCGAGCTTTTATTAGCTGTATTAAACTGTGAATAAAATATCTGTTTCGTAGAACTCCATGATTAATAGATAATATAACTTTGCAGGGCGATCGTATTATGTTACTTAGAAAATCGACAAAACTCCAGTAAAACAGTATCATTTATTAATCAATTCTAACAATAACAAAAAGTTTATATTTTGTAACCACTTCACATATTTATGTTAATCGGTTTTAGTATGAACATTTCTTAATATTATATGCGGGACGACACGTTAAACATATAATATTATGAAGAAACCCGCATATTTAAAAAAAAAGAAGCTTTTCTTTATCGTGCAATATATCTCTCGATCAAACCTTTTTCTAAATCGTAAAGATTAGCTCACTGCGAACTCCGTTTTTCAAATGAGAGAAATATTTATATGTGTTTTTATCTCCTCAATTTGTGGATTTTTATTTAATAGTTTTTCAAATTACGTCAGTTTATGCCGCATTAAGGTTAGTCATCTTTTTTCATATAAATGGATTTAATTTTAAAATATTACTTTACAGATAAATTTGGTTTGTAGGCAATGGTTTTTTTATGATATAAAGTACACAGATGTTTTCCATTTCACACATTTTATACGCACTCGGAAATTGGTTGACAATGTGAAAAATTAAGATTTTTTTAATGTTATTTGATTATGCGTCTTTTTAATACTGAAAGCTACTTTGCAGTAAGTGCAAAGATGCAGGCGCAAATGTATATAAAAAGCATGATGTTGTAGCTATCGAACGTTACCTAATAAAAATCATTATATATATCACACTTTAGAATAAGAATTCTTGAAGTTGCGTAATTGAAAAAAAAAACTGAGGGGTTTAACAAAGACGGTTATAAACTTCCAACTGTCCGGAGTCAGTTGAACTATTTCGTCCCCAATTGTAGTATGTTGAGAAGCCGGAAGAATTGGAGAAAGAAAGGACATAGTTGAAATTAGGTGGCCTATTCTGGTTCTTTTACTATGTCTCTCCGGAATTTAGCAGTTAAGCGAGAAGTCTTTACGAGTATATATGAATTGTTTTTGAGTTTAATTCGTAGAACTCCGTTTATTTATTTTTTTAAATTTAATGTAAGACAAATTTAATAATGTTATTATTAAGTTCTGCAAGTATTTTTAGTTTTTATTAATCCACATTGTGAAGACATATTTTAATGATTTTATTTACTCCCACTCCTTTTCAATTTGGACGGGTAATGATTTATTATCGAGAATTTTAATTGTTTTCTAACTAAATCGGTTTTACCGATAATAAATCATTAACCGTCCAAATTGAAAAGGAGTGGGATTAAAAAAAATCAAACAAATAAGTCGTCACAATGTGGATTAATTACAGTTTGAAAATGGCCTTATAAGCCGAAACAGCTGTCACAATAATAAAAACTAAAAATACTCGCATAATTAATAATAACATTATTATATTTGATTTACATTAAATAAAAAATTAAAAAGAAGTCTTTATGTCTAAGGAATCTCCTTAAAAAGAACCAGAATAGGCTCCCTGATCGCTAAACATGCATAAAGCCATTTCAAGAAACGTTTCAATTCTGAATGGGCGCCATTCACCAGGGTGATACTGAGGGCATCCACCACCCTTAAAATAAATACGAATGAAGAAATTCATCGTTATTATTATTGTATTATAAAATACTTTTAACATTACAATTTTAACAGGCAGTGAATATTATAAAGAAACTGCTACAAATTTCATCGTTTATTTTTATATCATCGTCTCTGGAACAACACAACCATTCAAAGGGCTATGAAAAGACCGATTATTTTTATTAAAACGTTCCGAATAAAGTCTTAATTGTTCGTTACGGCCGAGTTTTTAATCAAGGCTCCTATCAAGTAGACAGTTGGACCATAAAAAGTCATTGTAACGGTCGTGCTTATTTAATTATATGTCGGAGTAAACCTCAGTTAAATTGAAACCGAGGACGTTACGTTATGAAAGTAATCCGTATTAACGAATACACATTGCCCTTAAGAAAAATTAAATATCCGAGACAAAACACAAATTGCTTCCTGAAAGAAAATTAAAATCTGACCATTTTAACTGAAACCATGAGTTTAATCATGTTAGCCTTCTGAAGCTGGGCGTACTGTACAGAACACGAGGATACTTTAATAATAACTAAATGCTGATCTTGTACAAACCATACGTACACCCCACTGTTGAATTTGGCAGCCATCTCTGATCTGGAGCCCCGAAATATCTAAAAAATTCCTTGACTGCACAAAAACGGGCGGTCCATTTGATAGATACCCTTATCTTAACAAACGGATTGCAATCTTCAGAGCACAGTCGTCGGGTGAAAATGCTATCCTTGTTTTACTGGTATTTCAATGAAAGGCGCTCTGAGAAACCAGCATCATTAGTCCCTTTGGCACCGGTGCATAAACTGTTGATAAGTTGTCTATGAAAACAAGGTCGTTTTAATAACTTGTTCTTGAGTGCAACAACCCGGCTGTGGGGCGATTTGCCAGCCTCTATGTTTCCTCCCTAATACAACTCCTAAGACCCTTGTTCAATCCTTCCTCTCCCCAAAAAGACTCTCCACACAGCATCCTTAAAGATATACAGGCCCCGAAGGAAATTATTTTACTAAAGGCCTCCTGTGTGGAGTTAACGTAAAAAAAAACTCTCGTGTCGTTTAAAAAAACAATCCCTATGTATTTCACATTTACTTAATATTTTCGTAAAGGAGAATGCTCAAATGAGTATATACACCAATAAAGAAATTATAATACTAATTATCTTGGCAATATACTCTGCCGGTCACAGTAGATAGCTCAGTGGTCTTTGGTAATCATACGGTTATCCAAAAAATCTGGAATTCAAATGTTATGTCAATCATCTCGACTTATTATATACATGTTATCAAATACTCCAAAATTAAAATACCTCGAGGTCCTCAAATTTGATGGCAACATGTTACGCCTCTAGCGGCGCGAGTTGGCAAAATTGGGCTCGTCGGACTAGTTTTGTTAAGAAGTATGTCTATTAATACGTACGTTGAACTATCGATATAAACAGTTATTATAAAATCACGTTCCTTCATTATTGAAGTAAGGTGGTTTTAAAATGAGTATGATTCTACTATTTACTTCTTATCCGATAATTTAGTCATACCTAAATATTTCTATCTCTTTCTTATCTGAGCGTATCCTAATGAAGCATATACATTTCCTCCGCTAAACCTTGCTACCCTAATCGCATTACTGCGCGTGTCACATGAGACCAGAACACGACAAACAGCCTGTCCGCTTACAACATGCACCCTCAAATGGCGTCTCCCACACTCAATCCGTACATAATTCATAAGCACCCTGCAACGGGGCATCTTGCAAAAAATACTATTTATTTATACCCTTTAACATACACTGTCGAGCAGATGAATTCTGGTTTTTTATTATGTGCCCGGAGTTTAAACTGTCAACTTGCATTACCGCGACTAGGCTTAATGGACAACCACCCCCGGGGGTTGTTAATCAGCCGCGTGACGTCACCGGTCACGGAAACGAGCCCTTTGAGGAACAACAGGGAACGGTTTTAACTACCTTCCTCCTCGCTGTTACTTTATACTTTATGATATACTTTGACTAGGGTAAACAATCTTAGCTTTTACGGTTTTTCTCATAACTCATTACAGTTACGATGAACACAATAATAAAGTGACAAAGTGTGTTTTGGTTTTAATGGACGCATTACAATCTTATTATAATCTAGGATCTTAAATCTACGACTAAAAGATACGGTTCTAGAATTTTATTGATTTTCCACGTCAAATGTTGTCAAAAACACACAAGCTCCACTGTTGGGAGAAAGTGAACTCTCTCAAACACATTTCGGTGAATGTTGTTAAATATGGAAGGAAAGGATTTTAGAATTACCTGACTCTTCAGATCTTGTTAATAAAAAATAAATAAAAAAAAGTTTTGTTTCTGAATGGCAAAACACAGGCCCTTAAATTTAATTTCTTTCCAATAAAATTTTAGAGAAGCTCTTAAATGACTTTTCATTTCATTCAATCGCAAAGTTGCCTTTAGGTTCTAAACTTATAATTAAGATTTTGATTTAAATATGTGCAAATGCAAATTTCTCTCGCTTTCTCCGTATGCTGGTTTGATCAGTTAAGGTAAATTGCATTACAGTGACGTGTCAATTATATTTTGCAATTTTATCTATGATTTAGCGACATTCAAAGACAAACATATTTATTACAGGCGGTTATTTAAAGCCGTTCGTTATGTATCCATAATGTTAAACTTGCATTATGTACAATGAAAAAAAAAGATTTTTTTTTTGGTTTAATTTGAAATCACTTTGAGGAATGGAAAATATTTTATACAAATTTTGTTTTATTATTTGTCTGTTCCTGTCATTATTACTCAGTATTTTGTGTATCCTGATGAGGGAAGCTTTACTTCCGAAACATGTCGATATTAAATATATTGGCCATACAGTGGTTGAGTTGGCATCGCGTCTGGGTCTTTTGATCAATTCCTCGGCTGGCTAATTCCTCCATCACGACACAAGCAACATCTTCCGCTTAATGTGATAATAGTAAGAGACTTTCAAATATACAACCGAATGTTTATCTTTCAAACAAACAAAAAAGTCTTTTAATATATTCCAATACTATTAATAGTCAATTAAATATTATTATTAATTTTTAAAAAATTAAATAGTCATCTCTTAAATTAATTTTCACGTCAACTGTTTATAGAATATTATTAATATATGTATATATATATTTTTTATATTAAGTATTATTATTTTATTTATCACGCCTTGTTATTTTCTCGATTTATATTAATAATATTTTTTTTTAAATTGCCAGTATAAATTATTATTTAATATTTCATAATAATTATTTTAATTAATTACTTACCAACTTTCATCACTTACATCGGCTTACGTTTTTAATTTCTCTATTCTCACATTTTTATCATTTGTCTATACTTGTAATTATTATTTTTTTATTGTATTGTTTATCCTGATGACGGAAGTTTTGCTTCTGAAGCGTGTAGATATATATATATTAAAAACAATGGTGTAAAGAAAGTACTACTAATTATAAAATATTTCCCAATAATTTTTTTTTAATGTGGCATGAAAAAACAATATTATTACAATAGTTTCAGAGCAAGTTTTCAAATCTAATGTATTTCTGTTAAATATCGTTTAAAAGCTTATTAATTGCCCAACGTTATGCTCTCTTGAGTTTTCATGGGGTGAGGTATTAGCGAATGTAGGAGAAGATGTAATTGGGGATAATGATTGACCCTTGTTAATTATCGTTTCAATTAATGAAATTTGTACGTTTTTTCGGTCCGGTGCTCATTATTTTAGGCTCAAAGAAAAGCTTTCCGTCGGGCCTTTTATATTTTAATCATTTTATATAAAATCTGGAAAATTATAAAATTTGTAGATGAACATTGTTAAAAATATGTAAAATTTAAGAAAGGTCTTTGCACGATTAATTATTACATCATTAGTCGAACTCGGTACTTGGGTAAGTTTACCCTTAAATACGTTTGTCTTTGATGATTCTTCTTTCTCTCTTGTGCGTGACCTAAATATCATTTAATTACTCTGATTAAATACTCACGATAACCTATATTACTATACCATTATTAGAGATATAACACAAGTATTTGCAACCAGAAAAATAAGTTAGATAAATTACATAACACTCATTATACTGAATAAAAGTAATACAGGGTGTATTGGCATGTACCCGAAAAACTTTAAACAGCTATTCCTGAGCAAATTTGAAAAAAAAAGTTAATCAAATTATTATCTCCGGTGAGTTTGTTTTTTTTTAAATATTTTATTTATTTATTTTTAATTTAAGTAACAATAAAAGTCATATGTCGTCACTGGACGCCGAGTAACCGCCTAACCCCCTCACTCCAACCCTAATTGTCTAATACTTTATTTTGGAAAGAAAAAAATCACCAGAGATTAAATAATAAATAAATGTTTTTTCCGGTATGTGGGGAGGTTAGTGCAGTCCCACACATTCCATATAAAATATAAATGTGACAGTTATAAAAAATATACAAAATATATACAAAAGTTTAAAAAAAAAAACGATAGTAGGTGGATGATACGTCACAAATAAAACAAAAAATAAATGTAAATAAATACTTCAAAATAAAATGCAATCTACATTTTTTACCACAAATATTCTCAGAATTCAATGGTTAAATTTTGTCGGATACGTGCTTTTACACCCTGTATAAGAATGTGTATGACTTTAGATATTATGTTATGTAACCAAATATGTTTAGCAAGACACCTCTCAATCTTCATCTTCCCTTTTCCTTCCCCTTTATAACATCCTCTACATACCCCTCAACAACATCCTTTAATTTGAAGTTTTCACTAGCCACAGGCAGTTTGAAACTTTAGTAAGATATTGCATTAAAAATAAAAAAAATTAACTTAATAAACAATTCTTTGAGAAAGCAGAGACTAGAACACTCGATAAATTTCTGTCTTGACTCGTGCATTCCTGTCTTCATAAAAAATAAATCCTAAAATAAATGCACGGAAATCAAATAGAAGAAGACTATAATGGTATACACACTCAATAATTATATTCAAGAGATATGTTAAGAGCATAAGTAAGAGCGAATGTGCTGTGTGTTTTGTCTATTATCGATTTTTGAGTTTGAAAATATTTTTGTAAATATGAAGAAGCCTATTTTTTTGTTTTGCAAATATGCTTATAGAATATAACTGTATGATAATTAAGTCTCTACGATATGATAACATACATATTGGTTGATATATATCTATTCAGCTGCTCGTCGCCTTTATTGCAAATTATATTTAATTATAGACATAGACAATGTTATTATTGGACTTCTTCCTGAGACATTTTAAACATTTCAAATATTTTGAAATACGATCTATACTATCGATGTACCTACTATAATATATTTTACATCTGTGTCACTACGATATATATATTTTTTGATATATCTAATCGCCCCTAAACGGCGCATACAATAAAATGAATTAAATCAATTAAAAGGATATTGTTTACCCCGATGTTGGGAGCTTTGCTACTGAAACATGCAGACATGTATTAAAAACAGTGGTTTAAACAATGTAATTCTTATTAATTTATTGAATATCTAAAACTTTAAAAGAACAAGGTATTTTCACATTTTTTAACGAATTTATTTGTAAAATCTCTAGCCGCATATGTGTATCCGTTAGCAATTGAAATATTGGATGAAACTTATTGTACAATGCATTTGAGTATTTTACGCTCCGGAACGATGAAAAACGCTGAACTGGTTGTTATTGCATTTCGATGGGATGCGACGGGGTGACGTTTCCAGAAGGACCGAGCAACCCCCATTGGAAATTGAATTCCGAATACGCTACTCGGATTGAAGAACTATATAAAATTCAGAGAAACTATGAACTGATTTGTAAAAATATATATGTTTCGTCATCTCATTTCGTGACGTTCGTGGTAAAGGTACTAAGAATTTAAAAATTTTGTGATTATGAAAAACATATTTTTGTAATCAAATTATTTCTGTGTGTAAAGGGAAGAAAGGGATGAGCCTATAAGCTAAAAAAATAAAACAATCAAACGTCGATCTTCGCCGTATTCATTGATAAACACCATTTATATTCACCGATTAAATGCAAGATATGTAACTAAAAGATTATTTTACCTATTTTAAAATTTAATTTGAAAACGTCAATTATAACCATCTTAATTAAGTCATATTTAAATAATATTACATTATAACTCATAAGTAGGGAAACTTTATAGTGTAATAACCATCAAAATAACCGTCAAATTACTCAGAAATTAATAAAAGCATTAGTAATAAAAGCGAAAGCATTTTATTAGTTTCAATGTAAGTAGTTCTATAGAAATAATGTAAAAATAAATCATCTGTAAGTGCCTTCACCAGAGTTTGATAATGTCTTCGAAAGGTGTAGTAATAGAAGAACTTTTGTATAAATATATTAATAAATTTGTATAATTACGAATATTTTGTTTATTTCAAAAATAATAATTATTATAAAATTTTTAAAACTCTAAAAAAAATGAATTTCTAGAAATTAAACTTTAACATGATAAATAAATGAGTTATTCTACAAATTCAAAATGCAGTTTTCAACCCTATCATTATATCCACAAAACTGACTTATATTGTTTTCATCGTTAAACACAGGAAATCAAACTATTAGAGTGGCTCTCCCACATTTTATGGATTTTTGAGACGCTGATTGTACTAAAGATTGGAAAAAGATGAAATAATATCTTGCTTAATTTTATTTAAACTGCACATGTGATGGCTTTAGTTATTTCAACAAACGATTCATTTCAATGCGACAGTATCTCATGAGGGTGATAATGACAGAATCTGCCATTCTTGAAAAAAAACTGAAATTTTTTTAAATAATTAAAAATGTACTTTGTTTACACCACTTTTATAAAAATAAATAAATATATCTACATGTTTCGATAGCAATGCTATCATCCTCAGGAATATGTGTATACGTACTATTATTTATTTAGTATTCCTATATTCCTGAGGATGATAGCATTGCTATCGAAACATGTAGAGATATTTATTTATTTTTGTAAAAGTGGTGTAAACAAAGTACATTTTTAATTATTTAATTAATAATTATGCCACAAAGTTACCAACAGTTTGAAGAAATTATGAAGTTTTTTTTTTCGTTGAAATTTGAGCCAGTTACCTCTGGCCTACGAGCCTAGGGCTATCACGGTACGACGTATTCTCAAAATATTTGATCATCCGTTCCCATGCTCTGAAATGAAATTGAATCAGAGCGGCACGGCCTCACCCCAAAATTGGCGACCGAAATGTGTGAGTGGCTAGTTACCAATTTTAGTTTTCAGTTCCACAAGAATTTTCAGCCAAACTGCAAAGCCTAACAAGCGGAACAAACGAGGGAAGAATATAAAGTTAATGAGCTCAGAAGTTATTGCTCTGAAAAACGTTTCGCGTTTTAATAAAAAGTCAACACATTTCAATACTGTCTTTTAATGCTATTCACACGTGTCATTTTCTCAACCTTTTTGGTTGTTGTTTATATTTTGAAGAGCTTGACTAAGTTTATATATTTTTCAATATATGTAGCATTTTCAATATCATAATCAAATCGATAGTTTGTGTGTTCAATTCCTGCCACAAAATGACACATTCACATTACAGTGCTGCCAGTCTGGGTTTGGTGATGTTGATTTTTAAACGACCTTAAAAATTGCCACCACTGCTGTACGAAATATTATGCGTTAATTTTAAGTAGTTCATTATTGAGTTCAAATTTATATTATTAATATACTTATATCTTTCTAAATGATATCCGTTTTATGTTGCTTACCAACATAATTTCAATACAAGAGTTCAAACTAACCATGATCCAATTAACTTAATACGAATATTATCAGCTTACAATTATATTAGGTTAGGTTAGTTAGTGTAAAGTGCACTTGAAGTGAACCTTCACAAAACTGCGCTATAGAAATTAACTCTTATTATTATTATTATTATTACCAAAATACGTCTTTAGTGTGGTATAGGGTATTATAGCTGGTAGTGTTATTTTACCAAAATCTTCATATTATTATGTGTATTCCCCACGGATACATACTCCTACCTTTAATGTGGCATAAAATGTAAATGGCATAAAATGTGGCATAAAATGTAAATGGCATAAAATGTAAATGGCATAAAATGTATTGATACTAAGATCATTTCATTCTGAAGAAATATCATATAATTATGAAGAATGGACGATGATTTTTTCATCGTCCATACTTCATAATTTAAAACAAAAATAAATAAAATACTGCTCATACGTACTGGATATTCACTAAACCTTTAATTAAAAAATATGTCATTTATTTTGGATGGGTATTTTGCCCTTAAATCTAAAATTAAGTTATGTATGAAACAGGCAGCGCAGCCGTTCCTCTTAATTATATGATAATATGGCTATATATTAATAAATTTAAGAACTCTTAAAAAAATTTCCATGACTTGTTATGAGTGATTTTTTTTGTAATTGTTTTATATAAGTTTGTTTTTATTATATGTAATTCTGTTTAAAATTTAATTAATTTTGTTTCTTACAATTTTGATAGATTCTTGTGTGAACATCATCAGTTGCTACCTGAATAAGAACTCCATAAAATAATGTTTTTTCTTACTACTATTTACTTTCCTTGAGTGATTTTTTTGTCTTTTATAATTTTTGTCTTTGCTTTTTTTTATAATTCTTTTATGAATTTTACTTTATTTATTTTATATTCTGTCATATTATGATATCTTGTATTAATATATGTGGATATCTTCGATTTCCATCTGCAATAGAACTCCATAGCATATTGCTTTTCTTATACTTATCATGAGCGATTTTTTGTTCAACATAATTATTATTTTTTTTTATATCTTGTTTTATTAGTGGTAGGATCACAAGGCTATAAACGATTTTGTTTTTTGTATATAGTACATTTACAAAATGATGTAATGTAAAATATCAATTTCCTGAAAATTAATAAATAAATATATAAAAATGTTTGAAATTTTATAACTTATTTCAAATCATTGTTTAAAAATAATTAAATATTCATATTTATTATCGAATGAAAATAAATGAGGCTAAGTTCGAATAAAATGTCAGCCGGCAGCTTCGATTATGCAGACCGACATACCTAACTTTGCAGTCGGTGGCGTCGTTAGGGTAGATTTGGTGGAAAAAAAATAACTATGCATTAAGTCAAAGGTCGGCTAGCAAATTCATTTGTGTAAAGCTCTTAATATATATGTGTTGAATAAATCTTCTCTCTTAATATACTCGTATGTGTGTTGAATAAATCTTATCTCTTAATATATGTGTTGAATAAATCTTCTCTCTTAATATATATATATATGTTGAATAAATCTTCTCTCTTAATATATATATGTGTTGAATAAATCTTCTCTCTTAATATATATATATATGTTGAATAAATCTTCTCTCTTAATATATATATGTGTTGAATAAATCTTCTCTCTTAATATATATGTGTTGAATAAATCTTCTCTCTTAATAAACATGTGTTGAATAAATTTTCTCTCTTAATATATATGTGTTGAATAAATTTTCTCTCTTAATATATATATGTGTGAATAAATCTTCTCTCTTAATATACGTTTTGAATAAATCTTTTCTCTTAATATACGAGTATACGTGTTGAATAAATCTTCTCCCTTAATATATGTGTGTTGAATAAATCTTCTATCTTCAAAACCTCAATTACATATCATTGAAAAAATGCAAAACATTTTTCTTAATTATAATTTTTTCGAAGGTTGTGATAAAAACCATGTATCTGGCATGTAACTTTTGATTCTTTTTGTGATATTTCGACTCCAATTCAACAACGAACAATGTCTCTTAAACAACTATTCCCACGACCGATTGAACCTTCAATTTGCCAGGTGTTGAAAGAACATCTGAACATCGGAAACAATTACTCGGCGGTTGGTGCCAACTTCCCGTGGAAGGTTGCCAAGGTTCATTTGTCTTGCGTTAAGCTGTTTATTCCATCTGAGATCGAATAAACCGAGGATTTTTCCCCCTTTAGTCTATTAATGTCGGCAAACTACTAAGTGAATAAAAATAAATGTACTGCCTATCTAATGACATTAATTAATGTGTGGTAAATGCTTTCAGAGTAGCCCAAGTGAAAGATCACCAATCAGATTTGAAACGTTGCTTTAAAAGGCTTTAACTATGTTTGGTGATCGAATTTGAATAGCTAGGTACTTTCTTACCGTCTAATCCCCAATACCTTCATCCTCACAATACACAATGGGATTCCATACTGGCTTCAGGTGGATGGGGCAACTGGAACTCTTGTGCGATAGTAGCACATTAAAAAAGGTACCCAAAATGGCAGACCTTTATAAGGTCTAACTGTCAACTCTGACTATCAAAACTCAAAATAAGGGTAAAAAATGGGTATACGATAGAGAAATCTAGAAATATAGTGTGTGTAATTACGATAATGTGATCTGCGTTTCTTTAAATGGTTTTAATCGTGTTTGGTGACCAAATCTGAATAGCCAGGTATTCTGTTACCTTCTAATCCCCAATACCTTCAGTCTTACAATATACCTCAATTGGAGATGTCGTACTCCTACTGACTACAGACGGATGGGAGCAATTGGGAGTTGAGAGCTGGGAGTTGGGAGTTGGAAGTTGGGACACTTGTGCGGTGAGAAATGTCGGTAGTGAGATTAAGTCTGCAGCCCTGAACAACTCTGCAGTACTGGAATGGTTCCAGTCACGTACATTTCCCAGCCACACAGTGCGATGTCTTCTTTTTCTACGTCATCTATTTAATATTGTAAATCATTCCCCATATTATCAATTTGGTAATCTCGTATTTTTCGTTTCTCATAATTATATGACCTTATATTTTGAGGAACTGGAAGCTACGAATATTCGTTTTTTCTACTTTTTGTAGCTAGCGTAATTTTAAAATTTTTGAAAATCAGTCTAGGGCTTAGGGTGTGGCAATATTTTCAAAATTTCAAAGGCATCTATTTTCCGAAATAATGCTAGGTTTAGTATCCAGGTTTCTATGCCATACATAAGAACTGCAGACACTCTACAAATGGCAAGTACGCCACACTGTCGAATTAGGCAGTCACCTTTGGTGTGGAGCCCCAAAATATATGAAAAAACCCTTAACTCTCTACAGAAACGGGCCATCCGTTTGATGTATTCCCCTGTCTTAACAAACAGATTGCAATCTTTAGAGCACGGGCGTCACGTGAGAATGCTGTCGTTATTGCATCCCTTCGGCACTGATGCATAGTGAGGAAACAAACCAAATGTTCACTATCTCCTCTCCTTAAAAAGACCCTCCACATAGCATCCTCAAAGATGACATGGGCCGTGTCAGAAATTATTTTCTTTAGGGCCTCCTGTGTGGAGTTTAATGTAAAGAAAAATAAATTTAAATAGAGAAAACATAACGACGAACTTATCTGTTTCTAAAGTTTATTCTATATTTATATTTTAAATTTTCAATTTTGTTTATGTTTACATTTTTACTGACCTTTTAAAAATATATCTTAATGATAAACCATTTTTCACTACTTCCTGGAAATATTTATATTTGTGTGGAAAACATATTTTGTTGTCATTTTCAATTATGTAGATTTTATACTCTGCAATGACTCTCTGACAATAGAATTCATACACTTGAAGTGAGCATTAATTGTTTTTAAAGAATATTTTTTAGGAAGGTTGTTTAATCTTTCAAATCAATTACAGTTTTCAAGCATTATTTTTTTGTTTAAATTTTTCCATCTTTTTAATATTTTATAAAATTTCAAAGGTATGTAAAGGGTTTAGGGTGGGAAAAATTCTCAATGGAAAAATGGTTGCGTTCAAATTGCGTTTCTACATTTCCAATGAACGTGCCGACAAAGCTAGCTAATACAGTTGTATTGTGCGGGTTTACAGGCACGTTTTTCATTTAACAGGGGTAAAAGGTCAAAAGAAACGCTCACTATTGAAAGAGTAAAGCACTACCGACAACATGAGGTAAACAAAATATTAAAGTTACATTTTTCTTTGAAGGGATATCAGAAAAAACCTTGAACCTACCCGTTAACAAGTTCAAAACTTAATTTTATTTCCAAGATGATACGCCAGCGTTACCGTAATATTTGAGGTATTTACACATACGAAAGGTATGTTTTTAATATAAATTGAAGAAATACAAAAAAATTATTGCTCAAATACAAATTCATGGCTTCTTTTAAATTACGCAATATATGTTACGTTTCTCTTAGCTCTCTAATATTTTTTGTGGTTACGTCCGAAAACATTTTTTTTAAATTATTGAGTGACCTGTTTTTTTTCTTTACTCTTTATCATCTTACAAATGATATTTTTTGACCACCAGACTAGACATATGCCCGTATTTCGGCGGTCCGACCAGTATACAGTGCAATACAATGAGCATTAAAAGATAAAATCAACGAATTATTTAGAGGTGGATCTTTTATTAAGCTTACTTTCAAATTAAGCTAGGTAACATAAGATTTTGCAAGTATCTAAACAGCTTTTGGTTACCTCTAAATTATTATGATCTCGCCCTTGTTTATTGCTAATTTAATATCGATACACCCTGATATCTAATTGTGGTGGGCGGAAGTTTAGTTCTGGACCTAAACGCCATCCCTAATCCCGTAGTTGTTTAATTTGGAGGACGTGCCAGGAAACTAAAATTAATTGCCAAACGTCAATCAGACGTTGATAAGGGTGATAATTTACTGCCGACACTTTTATATCACGTCATGTAGTCTCAAATTTCATCAGTACAGACATTTTTTTCTGATTCTACGTTACCGTTATTAAGGAATGGAGTATGATTTTTTTTATTGCAACCCTTGCACAATACAACTTGTTAAAGTAACGACGCATGAAGGGGTACCACTAAACTATCTACTTTGTATTTCACGTCCAACTGGGCTTCGAGAATACATATTTATTAAATAATTTAAAACTTACGTAATATAAAAAACGTGGAAAAAAACTTTTTTTTTGTAATATCATCGTTTCAAAAATTCAAAATATTATAACGGAATTAAGGAGATACTTATAAGAACGTTTTCTAAGAGTGATTGATTCTTTTATCAAATAATAAGATTTAATTTTTATAGCGCTGTTTTTTAAAGGTCCATGTCAAGTTCACTTTCCACTAACTAACCTAACCTAATATAATTATGAAATGGCAGGTATTAAATTGAAATATTTATGGGCAGCAGACACTTAGAATAATTTAGAATACCTTTTTTTTCTTACATGAATACCGCACAAGAGTCCCAACAGTTTGGAGCCAGTGAGAATATGGCATCCCCAATTGGGGAATGTTGAGAGGATGAAGGTATTGGGGATGGGAAGGATAAGGAGAAGAGGAAGGTGGGGAAATACCTGGCTATTCAGATCTGGTCACCAAACACGAATAATAGCCATTTCAAACAACTTTTCAATTTTGTATTGTGGTCCTTCACCAGGGCGATACTGAGAGTATCTTCCACCCTGGAACGTTCACAAATATACTATATATTATTTTTAACTTAGGAATTATGAAACAGCACAAATTAATTAAATAAAATTTACTTGGGCACGCCGGGATTTGAACCCGCGACCTTCGGATTCGTAGTCGAGAGCCTTACCCCTCGACCATGGAGGCCGTCAAAAAGTCACTTTAGCACAAAAATACGTTCACTGGATACAGAATGTGTTGGACCTGCCTACTACCTGTCATTATGTAATATTGCAAGATGTTAAAGTTTTGATGTTGATATTTGGTTGGATAAGTGAAATTCTTGAATTTTCGCTAAAGACTTTATTGGACAAATTTTATTCAGTTTCATTTTAACTTGCCTAATCTTCGGGATTAAAACAGTTCCTGATAATAATGTAATACGCATATGGATACCTAATAGTCATAATATTTTAAAAAAATATTACGTGTAGTTTTTTTGAACAACGAAACTTTTATAAATATAACAAACACCCTTATTTACTAATAATTGAATGTTGTCAGGTAAAAAAAAACTACATTGAGTAGTTGACAATTAATATTCTATCTCTGATGAATATTATTGTTTAGGCGACGGAAACACGTTGTCAATGCTGAGAAAAAACAACGGTAAAATTATTTCTCCCTTTGTTCGTTTCCTTCAAATAATGTTATCTCCTTACAAATCCTGGAATATTTTACGAATTTCTTGGATAAAATTCTTTTTTAATTTTACGGGTTATTTGGACCGCTAAAAACGTCTATTTTAATTATACGGGCATTTGTCTTAAATACATATTTTGATAGTTAATTAACTGTCTGGAATATGATGGGTTTTAACCATGTTTAAGCAAACCAATGGTACGACCACAGTGGACGAGTGGTTTTAAAATTCCTCACTGCGAATTCTGAGGTTGCTGGTTCAGATCCCAGCGTACAAACATTGTTTTTAAAATTAATTTGTTTTATTTAAAGTTCAATTAAAAAAATATATATATTTGTGTCTTATATTTGCGGCACGTTTCAGAGTGGTGGGTACTAGCAGTATTGCCTTGGTGACAGGCCACCATTATCATTCAAAACGTTACTTGAAATGTCTTTAGCCGTGTTTGTTGACCAGTTCTGAATAATTAGATACTTTCCACCCTTCTTTTTTCCCATATCCTTACCCTCTCTACTCCTTTCAGCCTCATAATATACCCCTTTTGGGGATGCCATCCCACTTTTTCCGGACAGTAGAGAGACTTTGGTGCCATATTAAGCTGAGTAAAATTAAAATAATAGATTGGTGTGTACCCATTTCTTCTCTTAAAATGAAGATTACTGTTTTTTTCTAACAAAAAAAATACTTATGGCATATACGTATCCTTTATTTGTGAAAGGGGTTTAGTTTTACGACAATGCCCATTAAATGACATGGTAAAATCCCATCACAAATAGGATAAAAGTTTCGAAGCCATTGTGGATAAGGCAATCTGGATACAAAAGAGAACAATGTGATTTTGCTACGTCATTTATCAATTTCCCTCACAATAGCCGTAAATCTATTTTTGTTAGGTCTTCCAAGTTTAACAATTAACATCACACCACCCGGTCGTGAAATGTAAAAAAGTCTACTTTCATTATAAATGATAAAATCAACAGAAAAAGTTAAGTTCAGTAAAAAAAATATGTGAACCAATAAATTTTATGTTTTTTATTTCCTCTTTTATGGATCTCAAGACAACATCACCTGTTTACTTATGTGAATCCGGACCAGAGTTCCAACTGGCCGGAACCTATGGATCTATGTGATGCTCAAATGAATGGGGGGGAAAGTAAGATGTGGAAGACAGGATACACGTGACTATTCGTATCCATCTACTAATTGTAAAAAAATCTTTTGCAAGTTTATTCGAATCCATTTATTTATCATTTAAACTCTGTACAATCGGTAACAGGGAGGAAAACTTAATTATAATTGCTCACTCCGGGGGGCGGGATTTAAAAACACAACTGCTGTGTCCAGTACCCATAAACTTATTACGGGGTCAAATTACGTGCAAAGCGTGAATTTCACATACCGATATTATACTGACAGCATTACACATGGACGAAATTACACATGAAGAAAATTATACTTACTTTAATTACACCTACTGGAATTACTATGAAATAAAATGTTAAGAATTCATGAAATTTAATTTTTAGAGTTTTTAAGTGTGTGCCAAATACATTATTTCACTTTAGAAAATAAAAGCAAGTTAGGTTTTGATTTATTTAATATCAAGAGTAAAAAATATGCGCGTACATATAAAACATATAGTAAACTTAAGTAATATTAATATTCATTGAAAAGATATGAAAGGTTCGACGGAATACCTACCTAATCAGTATTTTGGCGCATATATTTAAGAAATTTAATAATTTTTTTGTTAGATGAAGACTATTTCAAGTAAGTTTCATACGTCGCTGGCTTTAATATATACTCGTGTGTATATATATATATATATATATATATATATATATATGTATATATATATTTTATTTTTTTTAACTACCTTTCTTTAATTTCAAACATATTCTCTTTAAGTATTAGAAGAAAATAATTGAAATAATAATTTTATTTGGGTTAGGTTAGGTTAGATTAGATTACATTAACTTGTTAATATTGGTGTACTACAAACAGTCCTTGGCACCATTCAGACAATTAATTTTATCTGTTGCGTACGGTGAACTTTCCCGCGATAATTTTTTCTAGGTGTTTTTTTTTGATTTGCCATCTGGGCTTTTACATCGATTATTAGAAGAGAATATACGAAGCTATCGAAAATTATTATATTATAATTAAGTTTTTAAACTATTGTAGGCATTTATTGTGGGAGATGAACGTTCTTAGAACCATTTACATCAGACTAATTGAATATGCAAGTAAAACTTGAAAATAACATACCGGCAGGTTACTCTTATTTAAATTGGGATTAAATTATATGAGATTTCCTTTCTTTCTTTTTAAGTCATTCTCCACCGAGATAAGAATTAGGGTCATAAATTAAATTTTCAACTTTACAAAAGATCAGTTTTAGTTTTCTCCTTTTAATTTATAAATGTACGCTTTTTTGTCTTTCCCTTTTTTTGGTCGAGGGGTAAGGCTCTGGACTACGAATCCGAAGGTCGCGGGTTCAAATCTCGGCGTGCGCAAGTAATTTTTATTTGATTAATTTGTGTTGTTTCACAATTAATCATTAAAAATAATATATAGTATATTTGCGCACGTTCCCGAGTGGAAGATACTCTCAGTATCGCCCTGGTGAAAGACCACCATTCAGAATTGAAACGTTGCTTGAAATGCCTTTTTAGCCGTGTTTGTTGACGAGATCTGAATAGCCAGGTATTTCCCCATTTTCCCCTTTTTCCCCACCTTTCTCTCCCCCTTCTCCTTCCCCTCCCCAATACCTTCAGCCTCACAACATTCCCAAATTGGGAATGCCATAGTCTCACTGGCTCCAGACAGTTGGGAGCAGTTTGGGACTCTTGTGCGGTATTCATATAAAAAAAATAATAATACGTATTTGTATTTTAGGTAGTAAATTCCGTGAAATTAATTATTTTTAAAAATCAACGCCATTCTTTCGACACACAAATGTGAGCATTTTTTATTGGTTGGAACGGTTATTTCATGAAAAAATGAAATTCCTTTTAAAAATATATAAAAAGATACTTTTAATGAAGTAACCTCTTGTTGAAAACATTAAAAACATCAAGGTACAATCGGGAAAACCTTTTTTTTCATTTTTATGTATTTAAAAGAAATAAAAACATGACAAACCTGACCAAATTTTAAAAACTTCTACTATCATCTTTGTAAGCGAAGGATGTTGTTTATGCAATGATGAAGGACTTAGCTAGCCGAGGAATTGAACTCAGGATGTCTGGGTGGAAAGCCGATGCGTTTGCTGAATCGGCCACTGACCGACATTATATACTAGTATATATTTTATTACATATTAAATTTAAAAAATAAATAAACCGAGTTCTACGAATTAAACAAAAAACAGTTAATACGGCATTACGTATATTCCAATATATTTGTCGACACAAAGTAAGATAATTTCATGCATTCTCTCTTAAATGTATGATATTTTGACACAAACATTAATCACTATCTGTCTAATGTTAGTACACGTAGGTAGCTACCTAGTATAATTTTTTTTTTTTTAAATTAAGAAAATTTTTTTCTTTGATATTAGAAGCATAACCTTAAGTCCTAAACCCACTGCGTAAAGGCTCTACGACAATAAAATGGCACGATGCTTCTAATATATTGCATTATTTTTTTGATTTGAATTAACCGTTCTCTTTTGCTTTACTCAAACAAAAGTTATTAATAAGTTTCTTGATACATCTCATGAAATAAAAATAAAAATGACTTCAAATACTCTTAAAGTTTGTTCTCTGGAAATGAAAATCAAATAGTATTAGGATAGATACATAAACCAACTTGGCAACCTTTCAAAATTACCAGTGTTATATCAGAGAGATGAAACTTTAGAAACAATACAGTTTAATCTCGTATATCGAATCTGTTCCAGATACATATCAAATGATTTTTTTTCGACAAAAAGAAACCATTGATCGACTTCAATTTAATTGAATGAAAGCCAATAAATTGACATTTCACAGTTCCAGGGTAACATTCGAGTACCAGATAATATTAGTCATCCTTTGCATCTGTCAGCTCTTAGTAATCGCTCCAATGATTGGTTCGTCTACAATGCCAAATTGCCCCTTTTCGCTTATCCTCTCCCGGTAGCCGGTCCCCATTTATAAGTGCCACGCATACGTATATACAGAGTGATCCAACTACAGATCACATTTCTTTGCATTGTGCCATTAACTTACCAGGAAAAACAATACTCCAAAAATGCCTACTAATCAGAACATTATTATTTTTTTTTAAGAATCGCTCGTGTTTAAAAGCGAGTGAATCGGTACCGGCCGCCGTGAGAATATAACTCGATCCTTCCGGCTATTAACCGAACACTTTACCCACCGGATCGACCACCTCTTTACGCTCGTGTTAAAATTCATTCATTTTGAAAGCAAAAAAAATAATAATTTCATTCTAGAGGAAATCCTCTCAATATTTAACTTTAGACCATTTAGAAGTATCGGATTTTTTTTAGTTACTCCATTCCTCTCCCCATTTCCCATCGATGTCAAAACATTTCTTATACGAGTATAAGGATGCTATGGGTCGAGGCTGCGAACAGTGGAATTTTCCGAGTGGTGTTATATATATTAGGTACGTTGCCGAGGCATTTAGTTGTACTTATCGTAGCTTAGGTTAATTTCTGTGTGCCACTTTCAGTCAATCGACATAAGAGACAAACACTTTGATTATTACCTTGAGTTAATGATCAAAGACGCTGTCTTTTGCAAGGAACTGACAATATAGTTCACGTCTTAATACTCCAGCTTATTGATCCGAATATAATATATTAAATATTAATTACGTTTACGGTGCTCTTCATTCATCCAAACATTGTTATTTTTTCGGGTTCACTGGCCACGTTTAAAAGTAGAAATCCTATATTATGTAGATCACCACTTCTCACACCTACAGACACATTCACACATACACACACACTTATTTACTGTACGTGGTGCATATCTCACCCAGAAAATACATTATAAATCGTAAAATATAAGGAAACAAATCATAGGTACCTTCTTTGTAAATTTAATTTTTGGGAATTGTTTTTCACTGTAACAAATCTACTGTTTTTTTTTTTAAGAGTAAAATAAATAAATACCATGTATGATTAAAGGAATCAAGTACCTAACATAACACTAATGCATCCCAACTTAGCTCACAGTATATAAATATGTTTGTTTTACCGTTTGTAAATATAAAAATCAGTGAAAATAATAAATATGTATCTACACAAACGATATTACCAAAAAAAGTTTTTGTACTGATAATTTTTAACGTAATCGATATTGCTGTCTAAAGAGTGTTATTTTCTTAGAAACCTTAACTTTTACGTATTTTATAATATTATCGTTGAATCTATCAATCCTAAAATGAGATCAAACCGCTCATTGGGGTGGTTATTTTGCAAAACTTTAATGTGAATTAAATTAAAAGATTCTGAAGATAAACTCCGTATTTAGAAATATTATCACTACCTACGTATTAAAATGGGTTCACTTCTATGACCTTTTCAAGATCATCGTGTAATTTATTTACTGGTACATAACACAGTAGTAATAATTATGTATTTTGTTCTTCTTATGAGACTGAGAAAACGTATTTAAAAAAATGTTAATTTTAACCTCGAATCTATCTTTAATTGTATGTGTGATTATGTTTAATAAGCGTTATTTAACCTAGCAGTTTTATAACCATACTAGCTTATTTGAATCCGGCCTTGCTCGGTTTTTTTTAAATTTATTTTTAATAAAGTAATGAATTTTTGAATTCTTGCTTGTCGTGTGGGTGACATAATTGATTTGACAGCGAAATGAATGCGCTGTGACGACTATTACTATCTCTAAACAAGGTAACGAACAAACATTAATTTAAAAAAATTATTTCATTCCTAACATTTTTTTTAAAATATATCTAAATAATTACATTCTTAAGTAGGTACCTACTTGTTTTCCATTTTAAAAATATTCTACCCAAACAAACCTTCTTCTTTTGAATATGTAATCTGTGGCTAACCAGAGTGGTATATCTATGGGCTAACCTCAATACAATATGGTCAATTTTGTTCATACTAATTTTAAAACGTTATAGTTTTGCATATTCGATTTCATTCAAACTTATCTCTAAACCTTCCGGCACCAATAAGAACAAACTGTGCTATTTTCAGCGAAACCGGTAGAGTAATTTTAGAGAAAATCGAAGACACACAGACAAACATTCATTTTTATATATTGAGATAGGACACCCTGTATTTGCCCCGCCTATTCATTTATACGAGAATTATTTGGGAGTCATCTGTTAGGCCCTTGATTAAAACGCACGATAGGCTAAATTACAAATTGAAAATTGATCAATTTTCAACTACAATAATGCTAATACGCTGAGCTTTTTTGTCCGGGGATTCGGGCAATAAATTATGTTCAATGAGAAATTTATCATTTGAATTCAGTTTTCAGCTACCTAATTTGTATGCATAAAAGATTAACGATAATTAAACCACGTACGTTATGTCATCCACTCTTATAAAGAGAATTTTTCAGGTTCCTTTGTAAAGACTGTTTTTATTAATTAATGGTGGTCTGAAGTCATCCGTATTCATAAAGCTTTCTCGCTCCCCATTAAAAACTATTGGCTTTCCGTCAGTATGCCAGTCCACTCACTGATATTTCATAGCCAAATCGTCGTTCTAATTAAAATGTTACCTTTTTTTCCTTACTTTTCTTTATATATGAATGAAAAGGTCATTAGAAAATTTTCCAAAGGCTGAAAAATGGTTTACCAAATAAAACATCGCGAACTAAATTATACAAACATTATTTCAAAATAATATTTGGAACTATGTATATGTAATTCATCTATGTAGAAAGGGATTAGCTTGTACATTTCTAACAAATATACTCGTGGGAGGTCGCATGTACTATTTTATCTTCCAAAAGCGAAAATTTGGGCTTATCGGAACACACCAATTAACAGAGCAAATGTATGTTGACCGTTGATATTTTTAATGTCACTTACAGACAATTTTATCGACTTGTTTAAGTAAACCTGTTTATTAATTGAAACAATCAAACTTTGTATTAACCACTTGTTTTATTTTTAACGCCGACCGGGTTCGTAACAACCGTTCCATAATCAGGGGAAAATATACTGTAAAATATTTTTTAGTTATTATTATTTATTTTATTATATTCATTTCTCTATTTATATTGTATATATTTCATGTGATATGGCAAATTGGGTTTGCACTACCCACCCGGTTCTGCTGGATTAAAAACTTAAATAAATAAATAATACAAAATTATGGCAGAACACATATATAAGGTGTTATAGTGGGGGTGGGGGCGTGACTAGGGTTTAGTAAAGAGTGGGGGAAGAGATAGAAATTGAAGAAGGGGTGAAAATAACATATTTCAAATATGGCTGTAATATAGGTTTTTTGATTGTTAAGAATAAACTCATTATTATTAACGGATTTCTTTATTTTCTAGGCTTTTAAACTGCTTATGTAAATTTGTTTATGTGAGCTTGTTTATGCAAGTTTGTTTGTGTTAATATTGTTTTCTACCATGTTTCTTCCTCTGGAATTGTTTAGCTCTACAAGCTGGTGGATAACCGTCATATTGAGATAGTGATAAATAGGAGAACAGAAAAGACATTTGGTTTGCAGTTTCCGCAGTTGGTGATTTCCAACCTTCAATCTAATCGATACTTGCGTAGGTTTCTTTGTTTACTTGACGGAGTAGACCAAAATTAGGTTAATGATTAGAAATTAAACAATCGCTTTCTAAATTATTGAAATATGTCTAGCCTGCCAGTTTTGTTTAAATCTATCCTTCATCAGGATATATTATTTCACAATACCAACTGAAACCAGATTTGGTTACATATTTATTGCCTTTATGAGTAAAGCGTGATTTGTAAGAGATTTTTATTATTATTATTAGTATTCATATATTCCTTACTATAAAAGCATCGCTTTCGAAACATGTTGATATCAATGTATATTTTTAAAGTGGTGAATACTAAGAATATTTTTTATGGTCATTTGTTATTTAACAGTTTATTTAAAGTGGTTGTATTATTTTTAATATTGTTGAAAACCACAAAGGTGTTTACCTTCTTTTAATAATTGCATTCGTGTGAGTTAATGAGAAGACTCTATTACCCTACTCTTTTATGAATGTGTACTCCGCGTTCATAATATAATGTGGTTTGTATTAGGTTTAACCCCCCTACTCCGAAAACCCTGCGAAACGCAGAATATCTCGGAGAAACGTTAAATAAACTACCCGGGGAAACGTACAGAAGGTTCCATCTCGGAGAAACGTGAAACATCTCGCGGCCCGGGCCCGGCCATATTAAGCCTGTTTCACACGCGGCGATTTTATGACTGCTACGTTGCCACATCCAGTAGCCGCTAGTAGACGGTCTCACAGAGCTATTGAAACTGCGAGTAGATATTATAAATTTTATAATATTTTGACATCATATACAAATCATTAGTTAGTTTCATAAGTAATATTATATATTGAAGGAATTTATAGGTGAAGATGTACCCTACTTGCTACGCTAGCTTATGCCGTGTTATAGCGAGTAGTCCACTTCAGTTTGTGATGATAAAAATAAGGTATTTTGTATACATAAATGGGTAGTATACATTACATTACATATATAATTTTAAGTGCTTATACTTATTACGGTATTTGTTATTTAAAAAACAATGCAGGAGTAAGTAAAATTTACGGGATAAGTTAATTAATAACAATAAAAAATAAAGGTAGAAATACAACAACAAAAAAATCAATTATAAAATACTCATCACAGTCATAGTAGCGAGTGAAATGTCCTACAGTCTATACTGATAACAACTTAAGTAAGCGACTAGTAACTAGCGATTTGAGATATCAGACGAGGTGACAGTAGCGCTGAGTAACGATCAAATTCGCGCGCTTCCGGCGACTAGATTTTACTGTGCATGTTGTAATCTACTCGCAGCTACGTTTAGTAGCTGCTGATTGAGTCACTCGCGGCGGATATCCTGTCACATGTAGTAACATTTTCAATACTTTTAAAGTAGCGGCGACAAATCGCCATGTGTGAGACAGGCTTTAGCTCTGACAATGCCCGCCGACAGATCTAGTTTAACTGTCAAATCTCGACAACTAGCGCCGCGACACGGCTGCTCCTTGAACCAACAATGGACCGGGCGATAATTGCTTTAACCTCCGATGTGATTTATACGGCAGTTCTCGTAATTTAAATGCAAATTGCTCACGTTTATAGGTAGGCCCGGCGTACCGCCACCCCTTTGAGCGGATAATTAGAAAGTTCCGCGCATTTGCTCTTACCAAGACAGTTATAAAGGGTTGCAATCATAATAATGTGAAACAATGTATGGGTACAAGAAGAATGGAGAGGCATCTGTGTTATGCGATGATAAGCACATTTCTAGCAGTGATATACGTAACTACTTAGTAACTTCCTTGCTCATCTTCCTAAGTAAATACCTTAAAACTTTGGCGGTATTCTATAAAATATGAACCATTCCCCTTACCCAACTTCACCTGTTTACTTACAGTGGTAATCATTTTGAATAATACCTACTTCTTTGATAGAAATTCTAACTTCTTAAAGATATGTATCGCTGATAAAATTTTATTTATTTGTGTTCGAGGTTATCTAACAGTAGATAAGTATTTATGTCTCAATAAAAGAATACTCGAACATGATTTCTTTGATTACAATAAAAACGTTCTCGTGCAAAGAATCCACCCTTTTAATATCGGGATGACGAATGACTAAAATTATATGGGGATGCAATAGAAACCAATGTTATTTTTTTATTATTTTTCGAAATTAAAAAAATATATATTTCTAAATGAATTAGTTTCTAAAGCTACGCTTTCCTCATCAGGGATATACAGAATACTAAAAAATAATAATGTCAAGTATGGACAAATGTTAAACATAGAACACAATAAGGTACGAATAGACAAATTATTTATTTATTTATTTATTTATTTACGCCCTTAGGGCTTTTACATAAAACAAGTTAAAACAGTGCATTACAATTATGAACATAGAAATAATAACAATGTGCAATGGCGCAAACTGTGTGTTGAGGAGTGAATACAATCAATAGTAAGTTTAATTATGATCGAAGCGCTGACAAACAGCTTTAATACAGTAATTATAAACATAAACAAAAATTGATTGGTAAGTAATTAATGAAAAATGTTAATAAAATTTATTATAAAACATTGAATAACAAATTAATATTAGAAAAAAAAATAGAAAATAAAAAACAAAACAAAACGTATATACATATATATTTTTAAATTAATATTAACATGAAAATAAGTTCAAGAGATAACTATTTTAATAAAATATTTGATTATTAATTATATTTAATTCACTGTGAACGCTTCTAAATTTAATTTCAATTAAAAATACTCCACTTTTCTTTGTAAGCAATGCTTGTGTAGAGAAGCGGAGTGTATATATCGCGATTACCTAAAAAAAGTAATAGTATTTGAGAGTTCATTGGTATATTTTATTTCTTATTACTTATCAAGTAACTATTACTGTTTAAATGTTCCGTGTAATCTATACATCTTCTTCTTCTTCTATTTATTATACAAATACGAATGTGCCGGCCGGGCGGTGTTTGTTTTTTCTATACACAAATCTACAGTTTAATACCGAACTTGATAAAATTTTGCACACATTACCTTTAAAATAAGAGGAAAATTGCTGGGTAGGAGTAGGGTTGGGGGTAGGGTTAGGGTTAATATATAATAACCTCAAAACTTAACCCAGGGCAACGCCAGGTACTTCAGCAAGTAAATAAATAAAGAACACCAGATGAAAACTTAAACATCCAATAGATTTATCGAATTCAAAAAGTTTTTTTCTTAAAAAATATGACACTTTTGCAACTTGAATAAATTATCCGCATCGTGTTATTGAAATCAAATCTACCTTTATTAGTAAGTATACACATGCATTCACCATTTTCAACAACAACAAAAATTATTGTCTGCAAATATTTGTGGATTAACATTAAATATGTTTATATTCATTATAATTTAAGATATCTTATATTTTTTTACCAAATAGTCTTGTCATGAGCGACACCTGTAGAAGACGAATGTTACTTAAAAAGTAATAATTTTGTGTGAGTCCTACAATTCATTAAATATTATTTGTTATCTCTAAAAGATTCTTCTTCGTGGTAAAAATATAATTATACTTTATTGTGTTTCCTAATAATTGCTTTAATTAAAATTAATTATTTTTAATTCCGGTGCTTTCGATTATACGTTAGGCACAAAGTATGGAAACTATTTTTTACCATCGTACTAAGAAGATCAGAACCTTAGCATAAAAATGTATGTTGTGAAGTCTGGAAACTAGTTTCACTGTTGCCTAGGAACTAGTACTGTATCAAATTATAACTAGCCGTTGGAAATAATAGCTAAATGCCGTCAACATATAACGCTATTGATAAAATATAGCATTAACAGTTAATAAATTGAACATAATATCGAATTTGTAAATATTTCCCAATGGAGTCAACGGGCTGGCTGTCAGCTGGCCAGGTACCTATTGTTATATCAGTATTATCGCCAAAAAAAGGGTTAACAATTTACACTTCGTGAACGATATTATGTTATATTTGGAATGGTCTTTTTATGACCTTCCTACTAGACGTTTGTTTTGGATTTCCGTATTCCAAACGGCCGATACGTAGCGCCAAGCTTCAAAGAAGTCTATCATTGGGAAGCAAAAAAATAGCATTTAGCAGTATTTATCAAAACTAATATTTATCAAAACTAATATTTATCAATACTAATATTTTTCAACGCAGTCAACGAGTCAACCTGCTATGCATGCACCCGTTATATCAGTATTATCGCCAAAAAAAGGGTTAACAGTTTCCACGTCGTGAGTATTGTTTAGGAACATTTGGAATGATCTTTTGGTTATGTACCTTCCTTACTAGACGTTTGTTTTGGATTTCCGTATTCCAAACGGCCGATACGTAGCGCCAAGCGTCAAGGAAGTCTATCGTTGGGAAACAAAAAAATAGCATTTAGCAGTATTTATCAAAACTAATATTTATCAATCCTAATATTTATAACGCCTGTTGGAATATAATTTCAACTTGCGAATATAGCTGGGTACCTCTTTTTAACACTATTAGCGCCAAACATTTCAACGATGTTACAGGATTATTATTATTATGTGTATGCGGGATATTCCCCGTTACAAGGGATTCCCTGATACGATTGGGATCATTATTTGTTCCTTTTTGCTGTTTAGTGTCGTATCGATCGTTTAGTTTGATTGTACTGGCTTGTCGCGCGTATATTAGACTTGTTTTGATAGTTTTACTTTATATCAGAATTGTAAACACCGATTTTGCAAATAATTGAGGTTGGATTGGAATTTATTAATAATTTATAGTGCGTTATGACTTTTAATAGTTATTATCAATAGAATGGAGTATATTTTTTTAGTAGACAATATTATTTCGATTAATATTATATAATACCTACGTAAATTAGTATTTTATTTTACTGATTTAAAATATTATTAGTGCATATAATTCGACGTCTAGACTTATTTGTAACGTAGTATAAAATAATAATACATAGAAAACAGTTTTTACTACTTGTTTTCAGTTTTAGTGAAGATTGACTTGTTAATAAATAAATTTGTGAAATTAGATTCAAAGTAAAAAATAATAAGTCATTATTATACTTACTATAAAGTATTAAACGGTTATTGTGTTTGAACTGGAAATAATTAATTGAATCAAGTGACTTCCTAAGTGCATAATATTATGGCGAAGAATTATTGAAGTGATTTGTGGAATTATTTCCAATCTGACGAAAATACATAAATCGCAAAATGTAATTTTTGTAAGCTTACAGTGTCATACAAATCAACAATTTCAGATTTAAAAAGGTATTTAAAGAACAAGCGCACGATAGAATTTTGTTCATTTGGATCTTCTACATCTAACGAAGTTGGATAAAAACGAATGTCTCTCTTTGTGCACCTCTATGGAGCCACGTTTTAAGATGAATTAATTCTCGGATCCGGATACTATTACTGTGGTTAAAAACATAGTTCGAGAACTTATGTAAAGGGGGCTACCTACTCGCTCGGAAGGACAAGACTTTTCGCAAGAGATTTCGGAAAATCAAACCGAATCTTCGGATGAACCGCTGTCATTTTGGAATGCAATAAACTCACTAGTGGAGAAGATTAAGCCATTGAATGATCCAACCAGTTAATTCCAAAAAGTATCTTGAAATGGATCTTCTCGATAGAAAAAGTTGTCGCCTGAAATGGTGGAAGGAACATGAAATATATTTTCATAATTTAAAAAAAAACTTCATTGAACAATGTGGTATTGTAGCAACCTCCTTTCCATGTAAACGATTTTTTTTCCAAAACTGGACAGATCATATCCGACCGCAGGTGCAGTCTTAAGGCTGGAAAAGTGCGGCAGTTGGTGTTTTTCGTAAACACGCATTATTTTGTTTATTTTTCAATTCACCATATTCTTACGTAGAACGTTGAAAAAAATGAGATGCGCGAAATACTTGGACCTGCTTTTCGTACAATTTGAATGCTTTATGATAATAATAATATGTGTATGCAGTATATCTATACACATATTAATAAAATAGGTAAAGAATGAGGCTTCCCCGAGTACGGAGCAATAGTAGACTCAAAATACAAACAGTCCTACGGAAAACGGGTATTCGGGCAGTAGATAAATCGCTAGGAATAATCATCATCGTCTCGTCAACGTCGGCGTTATTTATAACCGTTATTTTCAACAGTTGAAAATCATCAACGATAACGGCTTTGGCGTTGGATGGAATTATCGTCAACGCCCAGTACTACTAGGAACATCAGAACTTTTGCCAAAATATTTAATGTCATAAAGTCTGGACACTAATTTCGGCATTATATTAATTCCTTTGTTTCTTCGGTATTTTGGACAAAGAACAGGGTTAATTCTCCAGTTGGAATTAGTCGGGGTAATTTTTCATTTCAACAAGTTGTTTGTGGGATCAAGCAGGGTGGATTACACGAAAGGCTTAATTACACGGGTGGGTTGATGAAAAGACCTATGTCTCTTATTTTTACGGTTTTCTGTTTTCATTATTATTTTGACAAAAACTGCAAGATGAGATCTGCTTAATTGGTACATACCCGTGTACTCTGTCTAGGTCTTGAAAAACTTTAAGTGAAATCTAACCTTAAAATGGTAACGTATATTAAGAGTAACGGCTGCCTGTTTCATACAAAACTTAATTTTGGATTTGAGGCCAAAATACTCACCGAAGCCTAATGTTCTTTTTTTCATAAAAAATTATAGTAAATATCTAGTGCGGATTAGAAGTTATTTATTTATTTTAGTTTTACATTATGAAATATAGGCCATTAAAGGAATTGATTTTGCGGGATTTTATAGGCACCTTTAACAATTATTTGGGGGATAACGGTGATAAAAAAAAAAGGTTTTACCCCTTCTGCTTTTAAAATATAATGAAATATATATTTTTTATATAAAAATAAGCATTATGGTGGACTTTAAATTAAATTAAAAATTACCAATTTACTTTGGAACACAAATCTTCCGTACATAATTTAAAATATCGACCTGAAAATTTTTTTTTTTTTTTAAATTTTGGTTTTATATTTTTATTTACCTAATCGTATTTGCATTGCAAATCAACATATAATTTCGGTTGTTGTCTTTTTATAACTGCAAGATTCTACCCGAATTTTCTTACAATCTATATAGTATCTCGGATATACCTATCAGGTTTTTCTTTCCATATCCCAGTAATGTAACAAATTATTTTTTTAGTTACCTTACTATGACTTTTCATTTATCATAGATTTATGAATGTGAATATACAGTAATTGTAGGTTAAACTGACAACTAAATCTATCGAGACTAAATACCGATATCGTAACTTAATCGAACTACCGCAACACATCTCACTTAGATAGGTCTTAAATAGGTTTTTCAATGCTAGAACATTAACATAAAATTCCGTAATCCTTAAAGGTTCCTAATATTACAATTTGTAACAGATAACGCAACTTTCATGTTAGCATATTCGAATAAATTAAACATCTGATAGCGGAAATCTTCAAGATACTTCGATTTAATTTGCAATTTCCTAGCGGATGACATCACGATTATTGCTTGTTCCCGTTTTAATTGGTATTTTTGCCCCGTTCCTCTAGCTACTCGTACTTAGTTTGAATTATCTCTAATTCAAAATTAATACCCTTTTCGTTTTGAAGACTTGGCGGGTAACTTAAGCGAGGCACGCGAAATCTCATCTTGTTAACGCAAAGTTTAATATAAGAATATACCTACGATGATATTTCGCTAGAGCGATGTAGATATTTTCTAATACATTAATTTTGTCGATAAGTTGAATAAATTAACATCTTCCTCATTAAATCCGCATAAAGACCTATTCACATCTACCAAGCACCGCGCAGTGCAGAACAGTACAGTACAGACAGCTATATACGCGGGTATTTTATTTTATTAATTGTTTTTGTGTTTAATTCGTAGAACTCCATTTAATTGTTTTTTTTTTTTTAATTTAATGTAAGTCAAATTTAATAATGTTATTATTAAGTTGTGCAAGTATTTTTAGTTTTTATTATTGTGACAGGTGTTTCGGCGTTTAAGGCCATTTTCCAACTGTGTCACTGTGTCACACAGTTTGAAAATGGCCTTAAACGCCGAAACAACTGTCACAATAATAAAAACTAAAAATACTTGCAGAACTTAATAATAACATTATTAAATTTGATTTACATTAAATTTTTAAAAAATATCTATTCTATTCTACCAGCACCGCACAGTACACAGTACATTACAGATACGATAACATTAGTTGCATACATTATCCATGAACACATTCATATTACAGCGTATGTACTGTTCTGCACTGCGCGGTGCTGGTACATTGTGAATAGACCTTCCGTGCAGCACAGCATAAACGCGAGTACGGTTGTCAACTGAACTGTCAACTGAGCGTCAGCGTCAGCCACAACATGTTTGAGGATTTTATAATCCTATTCCGATGTTATTATTTGATAACCTATATTCCATGACTAATTCAATTCATTTATCGTTATCCATCTTCTCGGTTTTAGCTATATCTTCGTCTTATGACACCAAGTGACGAAGATAGGGGTGCTAACCGATATGTGTTCATACTAACTGCGCAGGCGCGGCCACCAGCAACGGCTGAATATTCTAGCCGATAATCTCGGTCGGTACTGGTCCGTGCATATGCGGATACGTTACGCTTACGTACGCTGTAATATGAATGTGTTCATAGATAATGCATGTAGCTAATATTGTCGTCTCTGTGTAACTTATCCTGTGCTGATAGGTGTGAACAGACCTTAATACGTTTTTAAATAAATTAATTACGTTAACTCATGAATAATACATACTCCTGTATTATTTGCGGTTGGCTCCCAACGTTCAATGACAGTTTTTCAATTTCACGCCGATGAGAAAGCCGATGGTTTGGAGGTGAATAATTTGTCAAGCCAATTTTGATGTGCAGCGTCCTTACTAAATAATTTATCTCGAAGAATATTAGACAGTGAATGAAAAGAATGAAAATCTAACTGAGAAAAGTTTTTAGGACAGGCCGAATATTGAATAACAAATTTCTTGGAAGCCAGTTTTGTAATGGTAGCAACCCAAAGGCGTTCTCCCGGCAATATGCCTTCAAAGCCCTAAGTCTTCAGTCAAGACAAAAGGATATCTCAAAATTGTTCACTTGTGTACATGATTTTCTATTTTCTTTAACCTAGACTATGGCATTGCAATATAAACAGGTAGGTATATAAAATGTTTTTAGGTACCTAGGCAAGAGGAAACCAAAATTTACCCTTCTACCTCGTTGCAAATAATAAATGTTATTCTGTTTAAACCCATTTTTTATCCGAGGTCGGAATGTGATATAAGAATTAATTTTCTCAGTCAGTAGTTCAAATATTCTTCAAATATATTATTGCGAAAACCGTCTAGCAACAAAATTAAAATAGAATGCAAAAAAGGAATTATTCAATTTTTAATTATTAATTATATTTATTGAGATTTAAAAACCTCATTGTAATATTTAAGGAAGTATTTGAAAAGTTGTCAAGAGTATCAGGCTATTTATATCACTTAGCCACGACCTTCCATTTCCGACTTATTTGTGGATTAGAGCTCATTTAGGATCTGACGAAATGTATATGTCTTTCATGTCCACCTAAATGCGTCCAAATCTACCCTAGTTACATTTTGGGGGATAAAATTTAGTTCCCACGATGAATATCAGAATACCGCACGGGTTTACTAGTGTCAACGTGACAGTTGACGGCTCTTTTGAAATTGTACATTTAACATGGACCCGTACTAACACTAAGATTTATCATGAAGTGATGATTTTAACGATATAGCTATAACGATAAAGCAGACCTCAGACCTTTAAGCTATACTCTAAATGAGATTCGATATTTTTAGGGGTTTTATCACACAGAATTGGAATACTATAATATAAATATCAATCTTGGGTTACTTTATATTAAAAGATGCAATATTTGGTAATATTACATTGTTATGTTTTTCTACATCCGGAAGAATTCTATCTGACCCAACATTGTAATTCTTGGATTTGAGATCTATTGAAATATGTCGAGGAAATCTTGACGAAGATGGGTGATTGCTATTCGAACTAGATTATAATACATCCGTTGTTCACTGAGTATAATATTCAGTTGATTAATATTACGAAACACTCTGTATTTACTGTGAATATTGTGAGAAAAGAAGGAAGAAGTAAGGCAGGCGATGTTTTTTATTAGTTTGAAATTTAAAAGGCATAGAAAGGCATGAATTGCATTATTTAAGAAAAGTTGTCTATTATTTGGTTGCATTCACAGTGAGTAATGTTTAACATAAAAGTGCAATGACATACTATAAGTGGTTAAAACAAAAAAATAACATTAAAATAAATTTTAAATAACTAATAATCAAAAAATGTTCTTACCATGACACTGAACAATGTTAAAATCTTTATGAGAATCATTATAATCACATTCTTAGTAGGTGATTAAAATTGGTCATAAATAAGCTTAATTCATGTCTAAGCTAATACATTATAGAGAAATGTCATTAAAGCCGTGATAAAGTCATGATACAGATATCAAAAAACCATGATAAAGTCACGATCAAGCCATGAAGAAACGTTTTATATTCATCTGTGACGAGTACTATAGTTTTTGACTTTGTCTTCCATTCTATACTAGTGAAATTAACACGAAGTACACTTAAAAGTGTGGTTTCTTTAGTTCGAAGAGATTATTTTTATTAAATTACGTGTCTAAAATGAAGAAATAAAGTACCCACCTTCCAGATAAGTAAGCACTTTGATTTCTTAGAAGCCAGTTCCGTGTAAAAGGTACTGCGTTTGTTGCGGGTATTAATATTCCATTTTAATAACATGTAGCGGGTATTTTTAAAATTTGCATGGAGACCAAGAAATCGACAGTGGTCATTATCACGCCAACGGTTTTTTTGTTTTTGTTTTTTATATCTTATACTTGAATCTAAACACATCTGTAAATTAAAACACACGGCGAACAATTTAAATTCTTACTCGAAAGCTTTGGAGAAAAACACCTGTAAAAAATATTTACGGGTAACATGGAGTCATAACAAAACAATGCATCAAACAAATGCACGAATGTCCACCCTTTAATATGTTTCACAGAAAAGAAATATAAGCGTCATTAACATGAATAACAATGATTGAGTGATGAAAAAAAGTTTATAATTTTTAAATGATTAACTTTGTCACGGAAGATTTATATGAAAACCCAAATGCTAGTAACTCGGTTTTCAATAGAAAATGTTTATTATGAATATTGATAGTTCTTTAAAAATATTACCTTTTTCGAAAAACAAGTTACTTGGGCACTGTTTTGACTAGTCAACCATGTCACCAGTGCCTTGCAAACATTGTTCTTGAATTATTCAATTATTTTCCTCTCTCTCAAAACAAAAACTACTGAATGAGAACGAAGTGAAACTTTCTAGTAATGTCAATAGATTTGTTAGCAATGCATCTATAATATTTATTGTAGTGTTTGATAAAAAAAAATATTAAATTTTTTTTTTTTACTTTTAAAAAGAAAAACAAACACTCCCGGCTTACGATTAACCTGAAAATATTTAAAGATATCCTACTACCATCACAGTCAGCGGAAGATGTTGCTTGTGTCGTGATGGAGGACTTAGCCAACCGAGGAATTGTACTCACCACGCCAGGGTGAGTACAATTGATCGAAATACAGAAATATCGATTAAAAACTTTTTTACCATAACTGTAAATTGTAAACTTTGCCTGCTCTCGACACAGGTTCTCCTGGTGAGACAGGCAAGGTACCATTAAAAGAAGAAAAATAAATAAAAAATCGCTTTTTAAATTATAAATGTCCCATCAGCTCTTATGTTTACATAACCTTTAATTGTGATATTTATTTGAATACGCGCTGTTTATTTTTGAATACGTGGTAATCAATACAAGCTGTTTGGTTTGTGCCACCAGCCGTGTGAATAGAAAAGAAGACGCTTTGGTACATGTAAATCCTTTCTTTGGCCTATTGTCAAACATTTGAACCTTCCTGATTCTGAGTGCCTCGTGCAAAAAGCCTTTACAAGTTGTTTTTTTTTCGATATCAATACATTTCCAGTTAGAAATAAGCACCGTATTAGCCAACCAATCCCACCGCCAAACCTTCACCATTCATTTTTATTTAAGTATGCCACCCCATAGGACGCCTAGGGAATTCAATCCAGGCTAGTAGGAACATCAGATAAAATAAAAAAATGACGACTCAAAGTAAACGCGAAAGCGATAGCGATAATATTAGGATATGCAAGAAGATAGAAATGGATAAAAGAAACGTTTTTACAAAGATTGTCAGCTATCCTCTTTTTATTTCTTCAAATGATATAAAATAACTTTGTAGAGTCATATATCACACGGAAACAATTTCCCTCAAGGCCTATATCATCTTTGGGGATGCTGTGTGGAGGATCTTTTAGAGGATAGGAAGGAGTGAACTTAGGTCTTGAAGAGACCCATGCTGTAGGATGGAGGAAACACAGAGGCTGGCATATCATTCCACAGCCAAGCTGTTGAACAGAAGAACGAGTCGCAGAAGCGACCCGTTCCCATGTGACAAAATTTGGCAGCGTGTTTGGCGTGTTACTTTGTTTAACTTACCTACTTCCATCACTTATTTTAATTTTGTTTGCGTTTTTAATTTGTTCCATTTTCATATTATTTGTCTATGCTTGTCATTATTTTTAGTACTTAAGTTGTTCATCGCGAGGAGGAAAGCTTTGCTGAAACATGCAGATATTTACATATTAAATGCAGTGGTTTTAAACAAAGTAATTATTATTAACTTAATATCCTTGTTTGATTAAGTCGTGACCGTAAATAAAATTTAGTTTTTCTTGTAACCGACTAAGTGGAAATGTATATTTATTTTTGATTTCGCCAATACATCATTTATACAGTAATTATTTAAAACAGCCCTGGCCAACTCGCGGCCCGCTGCGCCCATACGTGCGGCCCGCGGTCATGTATGAAGAAATATATTTTTTTTAAGTATCGGGTACTTCAGAATGTCTTTAAAATCAAAGAATTAAGTATACCATTTGTTGTGATAAAAAAAATGTCATTATTTTTGTATAATGTCTGTATGAGCGGCCCTTGGAAAATTTTAGGTCGTCAATGCGGCCCGGGGTGCTTTTTGGGTTGGCCAGGGCTGATTTAAAAGGGTAAGAATACTTATAAGACTTTTAAAATAACAAAAATTTTCGTGATATGTATTACTACTTACCCAAAACGAACAACTTCTGTGTACTCGTATAGACTTGTACTACTGGTATGAACTATTTAAAAATTAAACCTTACAGTTTTACCTAATACCGTTAAAAAAATGTTAATTATTAAAAAAAATTCACTTTTTACTTGACAACATATTATGTAATGATAACATTATTTTAAGAACATAATACGGTTAGAAATACAAAACATATATTTTCAGAATTATCTTCTAAAAAGGCCAGTTTTATAAACGAACAACCAAATTTCTGATACGTAAAGAACCGTTTCGTTAACGAACCGCTATCCGTCCGTTTTTTGTCTTTAATAATTGCCATTCGCTCGTCATCACCTTCACTGCTCGATGAGAGATCCATTTCGCAAATACAAATTATATATATATATATATTGATTGATAGAAAGCAGTCACTTTGTGGTTAGACATACTTAATGAAAATAAAACAATAACTTTGTTTAAAACCACGAGATTTATTTAATTTTATTAGGACCGACCGGTTTCGCTTAACATAAGCAGTAAACTGGGTTTATTTTGTATCCCGATTAAATTATATAAATCTCGTGGTTGTAAACAAAGTTATTGTTTTATTTTCATTAATTATATATTGTCTTTTTAATCAAGGTTTCAAATAAGTCGGGCAACAACCGATAGCTGTCAAACGACCGGTAATCTGACAAAAGTTTATAAAATTGCGAAATCGGGCAGTAGACCAAATATTATTTAAAACTGTTATCAAATGTAAACGGATGCTTATAAAACCGGCCATAAGTCACGCAAAGATTTTGATTGAATTTTTAAAATAGTGATTAAAATTATTTTCTAACCTAACATGGCGAAATATCCAATTCAGGAAAATATTTAATAAATACTACCTTTGAAGATACGATAGGTATGAACTTAACAAAGCCGCTAATACATGTTTGCCTTGTGAGCAGGGAAGGAAATATTTATTAATTTATTCAAGAGCGATATTGTCACCGTATGAGTACCTAAATTACATAATAATTATAATTAAGTGGCAGATTTATGCACGCTTTTTCCTTTAAACATATTATCCAACGATAATTATTCTACCCTTACATCGCTAGTAATTACGTTGGCGTTATGTTTCTCAGAAAATTAACAATTCATTCAAAATCGCTTGTAACAACCGTTAACACCCCTAGAGCCAGTTTTCCAGCTTGGAAAAGTGTGCATTTAGTATCATCAAAATAGAGCACATAATGCTTTGCACGTGTTTGAGGGCTTATCTAGTTTTGCCAAGAGGTATCATAAGATCGTTTGCCAAGCTTTGCCCAAGACGTCCCCTCCTCTACGATAAATTCACAAGTCACTTTGGACACCCTGTTGCATGGAGTTTGTCACGGGAAAAAATAGTAATTTATATACTGACAATCTATAAATCTGCAGATACAGTTGGATCCGCTAAACCATTGGGTGTCTATTCGTTTCGTCATGAACCATGAGATATCTATAAATCACTTGTATCTACGTTATTAATGACGTTTATTATCTGGCGTTAAAAACATCACCTAAAGATTGTGGGGGTGACCCCAGCAGACTACTGGGGGTTTTACTGACTAGTCTACCATGCCTAAACGTCAAGTATTTCAATATTTCATGCACCAGTTATCTTTCCTGCTTTATTTAGGTCACTGTTGTCACAATGGCCCTGTACAAATTGCAAGTATGCCATACTGTTCAGTTAGACAGCCACAACTGTAAGACATAACAAACGCGTATCGTGCTGTTTGTAGATGGATGATATTTTCAAGCATTGCTCAATAGTTCGATTGTGGAATGATTTGCTGGTTGCCATGTGCCCTCCCTTCTATGATATGAGTATTTTCATGTTGCATGTTCTCTTCTTCTAACTACAAGACATATGCCCTAAGATCATTGACGTGCAGTACATAAAGACTGAAAAGCTGTGAATACCTGAAACAAAAAACCATGCAAATAGAATAAATATAATAGAAAAAACACAATACATTTCTGATCGAATGTATTTTTTCCAAGATTTTGAGAAGGAGTCTTGTACGCTCAATCAACAATCAATGGAAGATGAAAATAAAATACTCATTTTTAGATTTTTATTTTACAATAATTCATACCCAAACTTTAAAACTTCACACAGCCTACTTTTGATTATACAGCTATGCACGCCACTGCCTGATGGAAACGTCGTGCTTTCAAAAATGTTAACCATTATATTACAGATACCGTAATGTGTAATTTTACAACAAACAAATTCATGATCAAAGGTACATATGTTCCATTTTGATTTACATTTCACCCTAAAAGCTAGCAGGGCATTTAGGCGGATTTTCAGCACTTCCGCATTAAATCCATCCCCTTTTTTCATTACTTAATAATAAAACGGGCATGGTAATCTCTCTATGCTTACCTTTTTTTGCTAAGAATAAAATATATTTTTCTTTGTATTAACCATCAACTAATACATTCATTTTATCGCATATGTTGGTTTCTCTTTTAGTAAAATCGGGACAGTATACATACTCGTATTCTTGACTCTATAAAAAATATTATTTACTTTGCTGAATAAATTTCATTTTAGATAAAATCAAAATAGGCAGACGACAAAAAATCAAATAAAATACAAATACGTAGCGAGTGTTTTATTTTATGCGAAATAGCGTCATGAACAGAGTCAATTCTTCCTACAAAACTTAAAATTTTAACCGTTTTAAACTATTTAAAAAGGCGATATTTAAACAAAGTAACCAGGTCGGAATATTGATTATGTTCTGCAAATTTTTACTGTTTAAATTTAGCTTTACTTGTGTTTTATCTTAAAATTAGTCTGTAGCAAAGGAGACACGTCTAATCGGTAGGGAATGTGAAATGAAAACTTTGTACATGCAAATCATTTTAATCAGCGCACGTTGGAACGTATTTATATACACCGATAGTTTCGCGAGCAAACGTCAAACTGCTTCGAATTAGTTTGGAACAATAATATTTCGGTACTGGGTTTGCGACGTTTGTCATAATCTTCGAATATTGTCGTTGTATTTTGATCAAGTCGAGGTAGTTTAGTTTCTCTTGATAAATTTGGGTTGTGATTTGGTATGTGTTGTCCGTCGTTTTGCATAGAAAAGACATCCCGTAATGTCAAATCACGGAATACTTATGATGTTTAAATAACAATAATTTTTCAGAGTTTGCCAATCATCTCATTTCAACCGATCATATGTTTAATAAAGATATAGGTGGTTCATCTTGATAATAATGGCAAAAAATTAAATAATTTAGAATCACTTGAAATTATGAAATCCCTAAATATTACTCCTAAAAAATTAAATAACCAAGTAAATTTATCTTATAGTCCATTTCTAGATATTTTTCCAGTGAACCGCTCGATTCCTCCTGAAAAACCTCGAATTACCCCTTTCTCTTTGGACGCCCAACACTCGACACTCTAACACCAAAATATTCATGTATGTCTGTCATTATTGGGTAACTTATGTTAGTTTTAATGTTCTAACGAAGGAAGGATACATCCAAAACCGGTCGATGATGATCGACATACAATGATATTAAATTGGCTTAAAACAATTGGTAAGAAAGTGGTTTAAGACAAATTAATGTTTTACATTATAAGTTTTTTTTTATCGAGTCGTCAAGTGTTAAAAAGATTAAAAGGATTATTTTTAGTCCATCTAGAACCTACACCACTACACATGCAATAACTTTTTCATTGTTATTTATCTGCACGTGTATTTTTTTAGTTTATAAAATATTGTTTTTATTGTGACCGAGCAGTCCCTCAAAAAGCAAATGCCTACGAAACATTTAAATTTTAATTATTTATAATTGTGAAACTTTCAATTTGTGATGGAATTCCATTTTCATTTGATTTTTTTTTTAATATGTAACTACAGGATAAAAACTTTTGTAAAGCTTATTTTAGCAAACAAGACGGATATTACGGTGGAAAAATCAAAACCAGAAATAATCCTCTATTTAAATAAAAACTAACACGATAGACATTATATAATTTATTTATAAAAAAAACATAGATTCAGTAAACAAACACGATGTAATCCGTCTTCCAGAAGGTAATAAACTAACCCAAGTTTTAAGTAATATATCTAATTGTAAAACAGTTCCGTCAGCAATAAAACAAATTTTCAAATCATAAATGTGACTCACTCCTGACATAGATACTACATATACCATAGATTTTGTTTTATTTATACTAATCTGATGCCCGTGATAGGGTCGAATATAAACAAGTGGACGAAAGTTACAAAAGTTTTTTATTGAAAAAAAATCATAATTTTACGTTTTACTGGCAATACTCTAAATCTGATTAGTTAGATTTTATCTCTACAAATGTTGTATAATATGGACAAATAAAACAACAACACTACAAGTCAATAAATGGATGAAAGAATTTTTGCCATAATGTTACCCACAAAGTAATTATTTCGAATAAAAACGCCCTTTTTCTACAATCCACAGTAATAATGTAGCATAAATATGAAAGAGACGTAGGTCACTCGAGGCCTGGTTATTTGAATGTCATTACCTACGTCAAAGTCAATGTAGGACGGACATTCAAAATTATAGAATTTTGGTATTTGGATTAGTCGCTTTGGGTAAAACCATAGGTTCCATGTTTCCACGAATATTTAGAAATACTTATAACAAGAAGTGGGGTCTTCTGGAGAGGTAAATGAGATAAAGTTAAATGAACTGACTATTCACTTAAACTGACTACTTTGGGGTGTTTCAAAAAAATTCAAATGGAACATAGTCTTCGAATGGCCGATCAGAGCCATTTTACGTCCCATTAAACGTTGATTATCGGACCGTTGCAGCTTTTGAATAAATTGTAATCAGCTGATAAGAACACTCACATGACAGTTGTGCTTTTTTGCTAATCAAAATTGGTTCAAAAGTTGAAAAAACCTACAATTAGAGTTTAACGAGGATCTTTCAAATGTCGAAAAAAGTAAAAATCGCTGATTAGCTATTTGATGACAATGTTACGTTATTATAAATTTCTGTAAACAACTGGCCTAACTTTGCTTAATGCATTTTTTAAGAAACCTGTCATTTCTGAAGTTATTGCCAGTAATGATAATGATAATATCATGCAGTTAAGTAGTATAACCTTCGTTTATACATATTTTTCTGTTGTTCGCTGATGGGTTTTCAATGACGGTAATCATTTGGTTAAATGTGAGAAATTATTCTTCCTCCACAGCTGTTTGAAGGCATTCCCTCGCTAGAGGAAATTGATAAATACTACGAGTCGCTTTGCGCGGACAGCGGGCATAAGTTTTTAAATTAAAATAACGTAATGTTTAAAATTAACGTTTTGAAAGAATGTTCCGTAACCTACAGTAATTTGCTGAACTAAATTCAGAATGTTGGAAGCATCTTGAATACGATCTTTTCATTTTTTTATTATTATTTTGGTCTGTACAAAGCTGTCAGTGGAAAACGTGTTTGTTTTTTGTGACACGTATTACTACAGTGACCTACATTTTTAAATACATCTTATTATCTCGCACATTCTCCGCGAGGGTAGGCAAGGGAGATGGAACGCTACGCCGCTCTGGCTTGATACAGACTACATGCTTCAAAAACAACACACATCTTCTCATATATACATGTTAATCAGATTTTTGTTATGATCTGACTCGTGTCACACCTTCCTGGGGTGAGTACGATCTATTGATTCATTTATTTGCACGTTATTCCTGTGAATAAAAATATTTATGTACCTACTAATAAATATGTATTATTCTTCTATAATATGTAGATCACTACTTTTCACACCTACAAACCCATTCACAAATACACACACACACTTATAATATACTACACATGTCACCCGGTAAATACACGTATAAATAAGAAATTACAAGGAAACATATCACAGGTACCTACTTTATAATTTTAATTTCTTTAAAGTGTTTTTCAATGTAACACATTTTTGTTTCTTTAATAAATAAATAAATAATGCCTTATGTTGAACCCACGACTTCTGTGTTCAAAACTGTAGCCAAGCGCTATGACCAAGAATAAATCATAATTATAAGCGAACCACATTAAATTACTGGCAACATTCAATATATCAGCTGAGCTGACAAACTAAGTAGCGAGGCATTTCGTTCTAATACGTTCTGGAAGACACAGCTCGCTCCCCTCATAAAGTTATAAATTAAGGAGATTATTAAGATAGTCTTATAAAAGTATCTCTCTTATTTACAATAAAATTCTATAGTGTGACAACTACAGAACCAATGGCGTAATCACTCTGCCACGTCTTTTAATCATTCACTTGATCATGCCATGTCTTTCTGGGACCTACCTGACTTTTTCAACTCACTTGCAAGATACTCCCGTCAATCCGCTATGCATGTCCATACCTTCCATGCGTATTTTTCATTATTTAAAATATAAAAAAACCATATTTAAGAAAATTTCAAACTATAAACCATTTTATATGCGTAGTAAGTCGTAATCTTAATTTTCGTCCTTTATCGAAATTCCTAATCGAATTTGGCAAGAAACGAGCCTTATTTTCCTTCTGGGTGTACTTGAACATCTGGTCGTAGCTACGTAGGTACTTGAATATATATTATGAAAGTGGTCTCCCTTACACCGGTATACTCACTCGTGCTGGTTTCACACAAGAATCGTGTATGACCTACTTATTTTTACGGTGGAAAAAATTCGATAAAATTCATAAATTTCTTCGAATCAAATAATAAGCACACCATTCCAGTTTTAAGCGCAGCTTCATTTTTAGTATGATTCGAAGCCATACTGTACCGTTGTAACAACACGACAATTATCAGTTATATTTTAGAAGAAATGGTGTGTTCATAAATGGAATTTTAACAACTGGGGAAGACAATACATCTCTTGTATGGTCTCCTATTCAGACTTGTAAATAACACCGCTTGGAAAAAGTACGGGGTGGGTTTCTAAAATATTCTCAATTTAAGTTGAGACACCCTGTAAATGATATCTGCTACAAAACATTAATGTCTAATCTAAAATTACATGTAAATGAAACACGTTTGTTATAAACCACGAATATATTTTATTTTCACCAACAGGTTTCGCTTAACTCGAGCTTCGTCAGGTTAATACAATAAAGTTATTAAATTAGTTATTATATTTACCCTGATGAAGCTTGAGTTAAGCTAAACCGGTTGGTGAAAATAAATTACATTCGTGGTTATAACAACGTTTTTCATTTCGTCAGGGTAAATATTATAACATTATTAAATTAGTTATTATATTTACCCTGATGAAGCTTGAGTTAAGCTAAACCGGTTGATGAAAATAAAATATATTCGTGGTTATAACAACGTGTTTCATTTCGTCAGGGTAAATATTATAACGTTATTAAATTAGTTATTATATTTACCCTGATGAAGCTTGAGTTAAGCTAAACCGGTTGGTGAAAATAAATTACATTCGTGGTTATAACAACGTTTTTCATTTCGTCAGGGTAAATATTATAACATTATTAAATTAGTTATTATATTTACCCTGATGAAGCTTGAGTTAAGCTAAACCGGTTGATGAAAATAAAATATATTCGTGGTTATAACAACGTGTTTCATTTCGTCAGGGTAAATATTATAACGTTATTAAATTAGTTATTATATTTACCCTGATGAAGCTTGAGTTAAGCTAAACCGGTTGGTGAAAATAAAATATATTCGTGGTTATAAAAACGTGTTTCATTTCGTCAGGGTAAATATAATAACGTTATTAAATTAGTTATTATATTTACCCTGATGAAGCTTGAGTTAAGCTAAACCGGTTGATGAAAATAAAATATATTCGTGGTTATAACAACGTGTTTCATTTCGTCAGGGTAAATATTATAACGTTATTAAATTAGTTATTATATTTACCCTGATGAAGCTTGAGTTAAGCCAAAACCGGTTGGTGAAAATAAAATATTTTCGTGGTTTATAACAACGTGTTTCATTTACTTAATACAATGCCAAACCACAAAGTGATTGCTTCTTATGAAAAAAAAAATTATATTCTTATACTTTTTATTATGCCCTCAAATGTTGAGTAGTACGATATCCGTGTCTCTGTTAGATCTACTCGACTCTACCATATTTTCCACTGTGACAACCACAGCATAAACTATTCATTTAACTCACCACTAGTGCGTCTTGAACTGCCAATACCTATGCAGATCTCTTTGGTATATCAAACCTCTCCGTCCTGCATCAAAGCAAAAATAATTAATTCTGCATGTATCTGATATGCATTTCAGTAAACTCTACTATAATTTTTATAATGTCAACTAACTAATTTACCTATTCCTATTCTCTCCTATTATTGTACGACATGTATTATATTTGTAGAATCCCTAAGGGCGTTAAATAAATAAATAAACAGGTTCAGACAAAAAAAAATGTGTGACAAAACCACATTTTCAACTTTCATTGTATGCGGTTGTAGGTTCAAAAAGGCATATTTTTTATCTATAGATTTTTTTAAATATGTATAATTCCCCTAGTTTCAAAGCACTATGCTCATACATTAGCAATATCGTCTCGGTGGAAGACTATTTTGAATTGAAACGTTGCTTTAAATGAGTCTAGCATTGTTTGGTGATCAGATTTAAATGTAAGTGTTTGATATATACAATAATTGCTGAAAACCCTCTATCTAAAACTTTGTTCGCCTCAGCACAGGATCCCCTAGTGAGGAGGACTACGAAAATATTCTATAATATATGGATTTATATATTACATACTCTTCTTAAAATGACAAAATTATAGAGTATTTAATTAAAATAATAATATAATGAAGAGCCAGATGGTTTATACATCCTTCTTCACCCATATTCCTTCTTCACTCTTTCCGCTCGTATACTGCCATCAACCTCACATGGAAAAAAAATATTTCCATCACTTAAAGTAAGCAGGTAAAATAGTATTAAGTCATAGATAAATAAAATATTTACAAATAAATATATCATAACCTTTACCACTCCTTTGTCAGGTGCCAGCCGACATCACTATTTGTATGCTACAACTCCGTTGTCGGCTGGCGGCCGACAAGGTAAGACGTGCTCGCGCGGTGTATTTTCGCGCTCAAAAATTGACACGTGACGTTGTTTCTTGTGATTATTCGATAAAAAACATTTAAATTCACGTTTTAATAAGATTTTGACTGTTTTCCGTTTTTGTTTTACTATAAAATAATTTTTTTGTAACTGCCTATCAGTAAATGAATATTTTGACATTATTTAAATTAGAGTTGGCTGACAACAAATATTAAAAAATAATGGTGTGGTAAGGGTAAATACTTGTTTTTGAGCAAAATTTTAGTGACTATTCTGTTTTTTTTTAAATATTTTCTAGAAAAAAAAATCTAAAACAAATTATTCGTCAATACCAATAAAAAAATAAATACCTGCTCTGGAAAAATCGACAACACTTGGTACTAACTTCCGTGAAAGAACAATTTAACAGGTAGCGCCGGTGGCTACGTTTTCTAGCCGATCGATCAGTACCTAAAGCGTTGTTGTCACGCATTATTCACCGGCTATTTATGTGAAAACCTTTCACGTGTTACGGGCTAACTGGTCAACTCGAAGGCACTTTACAAAAATGACAGAAATTCAACACGGTATTCGATCACTTAAAGTAATCTAACACTGTTGGTTTGTCGATGTGCCCGCTTGGGTGGTTGTTTTGTTGAAGGGTGGCGGAATATTATAATAATCGTAATATAAAAGCACCCTCACGAACCGTAATTATCGGAATTTGATTTCGATCTGGGCACTCAATTATTCAATCTGTGTCAGCAGTCGGAGTGAAACATACATTTTGTATGTTTTCATTACTTTCTCAATTTATTTCGGAACTTCGGGAACGACGCGGTCGCAGTAACTCAATCAACACTATTATTTTGAAACGATAACCTTAAAGGCGTGACCTTAATTTCGTAAACAGTGTTTAAAGTTGTCATAAACAATGGTTTAATCAACCTCACTCAACAATAACTTGCTGTTGGGATGGTGATTTACGATCCCATAATACGTTTACAGAACTTTCAGTGAAGGACATTCATTTATTAGATTTTTCCATGTAAAATATTAAAAAAAATTATCACTGAAGATAATATTAACAATTCTCAAAAAAAAAATGATGATAAAATTGACACGGAAAATAAAAATTTATTCTATTGATTTTTCTACAAGACTGGGATTAATATTTCATTAATCGGAATAACTTATTGAAACTTATGACCCTCTTTGTAATATTTAAACATTAGAGATAAAATTAACACCTCTGAAATGAAATATGTAAGATGGGTATATCCGAGAGACTCTACATTCTTCAATTATTATAAATTACAATGAGGTTAATACGCTCCATGTTTTTCCAAAAAAAAAATTTTTTTATTAACCCTGATTTAATTCTATTTTTTACTATAATATCCTTATACGAACCTAAAAAAAATTGTGTTATATCTTGGAGATTTTGAGATAAATCATTACAATGCTCGTCCTCTTATTGAAATAACCAACTTTATTTCAAACCGTAGTGGACAGTATCGAAAGATTAACATATTTATTCCTCCTATGAGAGCATAGATAAACGACTTTGGATGTGTTGTTTTTTAATCACATTTTTTTTAAATACGCAAGAATGACGAAAATTTTCTGTAAAAATATGTATATTATGTGTTGTCAATTCAAAGAGACACATACTCATGTTAACGCATCTAATAGCAATGTATCCCAGCTTTGCTCTTTGTAACAGCATTATGTATATTAGATAATCTCTTGAAACGCTATTCCAACGTTGAGTAGTTTTTGGGCAGGTAAAATAATATTGTTAAATATGATAATTTTAATTGTTATCATTTTATGATTTGAACATCGCCACAATACCAACACTTGCCTTAATAAAGCTTTAAAATCGTTTTAGAATGTGTTCAAAGGAGCCAAGACCATTTTTTTATAATTATCCATATAAGGAAGTGAAAATTCTTAAGCTAGCGTGCAAACAAAATAAAAGCTCGTACAGTTACGCGTGCAATCAACGGTGAAATGAATGGTCTCTCCGCTTAAAGTAAAACCGAGAAAGCTTTTCGGTAAGATCAAAGAGAAATTGAAATAGAGCTAGAGTTTTTAAAAAAAATTTCACCCTTTATTCAAATAGTTGAGCAATTAGTAATATATTTTACGGCACCTTAAATAAAGTGAAATGTGTTGATCAAATTTAATGACTTTTTAAAAATGTTATATCGGTAGTTCAATGGAAATTGAATCGAAATTGTAATTAACCTTTTTATGGGTGATTTTGACGTAATAGAGCAATTTTGTCATAGTCTGAGACAATCCATACAGATAATCAAATGTAGTATCTGCATGTCCAAATATAAAATTAAAAAAACGATGAATGTGTCATTCCGAAAAACTTAACTCTTCTGAAGGTCAATACAATTCTGATTGATGAAGCTTTGGAGGGTGAATTTAGTTGATTAAATATTAACTAAATGAGACGGGATGGCATGTTGATTAAATAAAAATTTGTATTGAAACTCTGGCGAAGCCGGGTAGTGACAGATAATACTATTTTATTCGATTCTTATTTATAATGTATATTAACACAAGAAATACCCTTAGTTGTCAGTATGCAAATGCGTGACATACTTATAAATACAAAGGCACTGCCTATCCTGCCTTACTTCCATGATAAATAAATAATATTAAAATGCACGAAATTACATATCGACCGCGCCACTATAACGTGTCAAAGGCACGAACTAAGTATGCAAAATTACGTAACATCAAATGCAAATTCTGACTCTATTTTATACATTCTAGCGCACATGTGTGCGCAATGCGTGTCAAAGGACGGCTAGTTTGTGTTAGTGTCTCAAAAGCAGTGCTTTTCTGCAATGTCAGCAATTTTAGAAATCAGTGCCATCTGTTGAAACATCTATTAAGTAGAATAACTTAACTAAAACAATAATGATAATATCATCTTATCTATCCTTCAAAATATTTTCTGTGTTTATTTGGTGGAAAAAATTTTGGGTATCCAGTATATATGTACGTGTATAGTTTTTTCGTTTTTTTTTATGTCCCTATGTATAATGTATTTGACACCGTGGATGAAATCGCGGTCTTGGCGGGTTCATTAATCAATCATTTAAATATACTTAATATTTTACATAGACGATTTGAAACATTTATGTATCACATCGGCTATTATGCGATTACATCATTTTACAATATTTCATTCGTCCACATTAACATTAGGGGTTAAAGGTTTTGACAGGAATGAAATATAATGATTAAATTCTATGTTTTGTTCTTCCTCGCTTTGTGTTTGAATCCAGGAAAACCTCCCTCGATATAACAAAAAATAATGAAAGGGAACCTACTAAATGCCTATGTTATTCCTCTGTTTAATCCTCCCCTATACGACGGCTTATATGGTGTTACGTGAAACACAGCCTCTCGGATTTGGTGATTCCCAATTTCAGTTGAGTTGACCAATCGAAGAGAAAAGGATTTTGTACGTGACAGAGAGCTTTATTTAGATAAAAAGCATTCTGTTTTCAATAAATAATTGTAGTGTGTTAATGTGTTGAGTGTTTTAGTGAAAAGCCGTATTAAAATAACCATTCTGATAATCATAACTCCATTAAATATATATATATATATATATATCATTGGGGTGCATTGCTCTATGACCAAAGGTATACTGTGTAGTTTTTCAAGTTCGGGTATGAATTATTCATTGAATATTTGAAAAGGCAATTTTATTATCATCTTCCGCTAATTGTTATGGCCAACTGAATAAATGAGCATACACGTTCCTGACAAAAATCACGGATTTTTTTAATAGAAATTTGTCGTATTCATTTTTTTGCTTCTTACGGTTCATTTTTCTTAGAGTAGGGAAAGCTTTTCAGCCTTCATTAAATGCACGCCACTGATATATATTTATATATATTTCAGAATATATCAGTGATCGTCAGAAGTTAAAATTTTTTAAATAGGGGTGTAAATGAATCCAGATAACCGGAATATGGGTGAATCTTTTTGGATAATAAAAACATCTTTCACGTTTACTTACTTACCCCAAAAGACTATTCCGTACATGATCATTAAATATATGTATTAATAATATGCACAGATTACCGAATCAATATTCATGAAGCAGGTGCCTACCTACACGATTTCAGAAAATATTCTTTACTATATAAATTATACGTTCCACTTAATCCACCCACTAACTGAACGTCTCTTTCTACGAATTCTGCTTAACCTATTCAATCATTTGTTAAAAGCTGTTATACCCACGCCCAAATTGTCTTCACTTTTAGAAGTTGTTATGAAAACAATCCACAATATTTTAAGTATGAATTCAAAAGAAAACATTGATGAAAGAAACAAAGATGTTACTAAGAAATGAACAATTTTTTAAGTATTCTTTTTTTTTCATATTATTCCGTGAGTAGATTGTTTTCTGCCTCAACTATTTTATCTTATTTTAAATTTATCTATTTATTACTTACTCTTTACAAGAATTCCATAGGCCAGAGTCAAGTTTGTTTATTTGTTTGTTTGCTGGTAGGAGGGAATTGAATGTAATTATTCAAAGGGGTGGTATAAAGTTGGTCAAGTTAGTGGCAGAAAAAGGTCTTCAGTAAAATTGTTGACAAAACCGATCGAACCAAGCTTTGAAAGAGGTAATGGCAAGACTTCGTCTTCTCAGACCTTTAGCCGATAAACGTCTGTCTTGATAAGTTTGTTTTGATTAGGCTGTTTACTTAAGTGAGTTTGGGCAAGATAGGAAATTGTTAGTCTACGCTACTGTAGCCGTAGATACTAATATTATTAGAGGAATATGGTTTTCCGTCATAATATAATTTAACCAACTAACTAACCATCATCCCTTCCTCGCAAGGGTAGGCAGAAAGATTAGATCGCCTTTTAACTCCGTCTTAGCTTTCATCCCTTGCTTTATTCGTACTCATACATCATATTGTATCATAATATTCTTCTGTTATTCTGACAAAATTGTATGATCTTAATTGTTACACTTTATTTGTGGTTACTTCCTAAAATAATAGGTTCATTACCCGGGTTTTCCCGATATTCGACAGTATTTTTTCTTATATTGATTAATAGTCATGCTTTGGCATAGCGACAGTACGGCGCATTGTCTTATTTTTTGACAGTCGTATTAAAATGTACTACAATTTTCCCAAGGTGGAAATGAGAAGCATAAAATATTGTGGTGGCCTATAAATATATAGCACACAGAAAAAGACGGTGTCAATTTCATGACGTCAGAGTTCACAGAGTTTATACAAATTTTCTGCTTTGTAGTATAGATTTCTTGATAAATACTACTCTTTCTCTTAGGGAGGTACACGGAACGACTAACGAATAAAGACTAATCTGGAACCAAAATATTATACAAGCCCAGCTCCTAAACGTGGACGAAGATTAAAAATGGTGGTAACCTCATATAGGATGTATTGATAACTTTATTTTTAAATGCCGACTTCAAAATAATGTGAAATAAGTTTTTAGAAAAATTCATTTTTCGCATATCAAAAACATTGTCTCAGCTCAAATCAACGTCACCCAATCGTATGACAAATTTCCTGGCTCTATAAAGTCAAGATATATCTTACAGAGATCACATAAAAACATTTCAATAAATCCGTATGTAATGGCATACATAATACCAAGTTTATCGAATAAAGGATAACTGATATAACAGTATCCGGTTTAGCACATTCGACAGTTGTGTACACATTCGGGGAATATGTGCTCGCTTATTTAAATAGTCCTTCACTTCCCTCGGGACATGTGACGCAGTGTCCTTATTCTCCCGGAGCGCCTGACTGCTTCCGGGAGGAATGATGTGCCCGACTAGTACAGGATGTAGCATCTGACAGAAAGGAAGCCTGAAAACTTTCTAAAACGTCTGAAAATGACACCGGAAGAAAAAGATAACGTAACGTAACGTAAATGTAACGAATCCTGGTTAAAAAAACTGTTAAATAAACCCTACAAGTGTGTGCACACCGCTTTATTTTATATTAATCCAACAAAATCTCAACATCAAATAGTTTAAAAAATAACTGTGCCTTGAGCAAGTGTGTTCAAAACTAATTGGTGTACTGTTTTTAATTTAAGTGGTATATACGAGTACAGAGTTAACGGTCAGAACATTAAAATACACACTTTATAGGTTGCTAACGCAATAAATACTATGAACGATTTATCTGTAAGTTCTATATGGGTAGTTATGAAAGTGTATAAGGTTTCAAAAGATAAGGTAAACGTTCGAAATTGCTTACACTGGTTTTCAAACTGAGCCTGTCCACACATATTGGTATTTATTTCTTAGAATTATTTATTTCGTAATTCTAAAAATGGAAAAGGACGTTGTAATTATAAACAATTTCATTGAAAATATCTTTATAACGGCGTGTGAAGAACTGTAACTTCCATATTTTATTTGTTCATTACTATTACGGTGCTTTTGTTTCCATCCCAAAAACTATTGATTTTTTGCTCACTTAAAAGGTAGTATCGATCCCTATAGCCCGTTTTCGCGCAATATTTCATATACAAAAATATCTTTAAAAATGCAATAAAAAATCGACGAAAATAACAGCTAAATAAGATACTTTCACATATCCCACTTCCGCGCTAACGCACGTGTTTTATATTCATGAAGAAAAGTGCTAGTTTATCGGCAAAAACGCGTTAAAAATACGCGAAATAAAATATGGCAGGAAACAGGATGGCTCTGCAGACATCTCAGATAATCATTCCGATTTTGGGGGTAGAAGGCTTCGCTTCCGGTTGGCTGAGTTATTACTACGGCTAGAGGCGACATCTGGTGGCACGCTTTTGCACTCCATATTCCGTACGCTTTAAGCTGTCTGCTGTATGCTGTATGTATTTATCTTCACCCGTACGCCCGATCCGTGCGTTAAGAATATTATTTATCCCCGATTTGGAAGACTGTTGGAGTTCAAAATTTTTGCTATCATACAATTCAATAACACACACAAACATTTCTGGGTCAAACCTTTATCTAAGCTATCACTATTTCTGATTTAATGGAGTTTAGATAAATTGATATTCCGAAAAAGTGTAACCTCGAAGTTCAACACTTCATATTTTTCTAATCTAATTTAATGTCACCATTCATTGAACCATATCTGCTTTTTTTATCAACCCTAAAGTTTTTTGCTTTTACTATTTTTAGCTCATTTTACTATCTATCTAAAAATAATAAAGCGAGTGAGCTAACTTTGAAGGTTTAATGATTAAATAATTACCTTTTTTTTATTAATTGATAAACTAAAGTTGTTTTTTTTTTAAGACAAGATTTTTGTGCATAGCGCAAAGGGTAACAATTATTTTTATAAACAATAATTGTCAGCCTGAAACACTCATCCAAATTGAAAAAACCTTCCGAGAAAAGATAAATGTCGCCAGAGCATCTGACCGGCAATCAGAAGGGTGCAGGTTCGAGTCCTGTCGGCGACATTTATCTTTTCTCGGAAGGTTTTTTCAATTTGGATGAGTGTTTCAGGCTAATAATTATTGTTTATAAAAATAATTACCTACTTAAAGTTTTATGAGGGAAGCTAGTTCATGATTTACACTAAAAATACAGTTTAAATGGTCTCCATAATCTCTAAATTCGTAATAATTTTCTTTATATTGTATTAACGAAAATTTATTAACATTAATTATTTTTATTTTTTTTTATTTATAGTAATACTGTTCTTACTATTGTATAAATTTCCTAATAAAATGATTTTTTAAATAAATGAATTAAGACTTACTTTGTAATCACCACTTTCTTAATATATTATACATACCAACATGTTTCGAAAGCGAAGCTTTCCTCATCGGGACATATAAATATTAAAAAAACAATTATGTCAAATATAGACAAATGATAAACATGTCTATACTTGACATTATTTTTTTTTTTAGTATTCTGTATGTCCTGATGAGGAAATCTTCGCTTTCGAAACATGTTGATATGTTTATATTAATAAAGTGGTGATTACAAAGTAATTTTTAATTCATTTATTTATAATGACGCCACAAAGTGAATACAAATATTTTTTAAGAAATAATAACATGATTTTTATTATTTATTATTGCACCTAATTCTTGCCCCTTTAAGATAGATGAGATAAATAGATACTTTATTTACTCTAAAAATCTATAACCTTTTGACATTATATTTTTGACATTAGTAAGTTTCACAAATAATGTTATATATTATTGGGAATTAATAGTTAAAGTTGTTCCCTATTTGCTTCACTAGCTTGGGCCGTGTTATAGCATAAGTAGTTCATCTCGTTTCGTCGTAACATAAATAAACTATTTTCTGAACGTATGTGTATTACACCTAACTATATTTGGTATGTATTTGAAATGTTTTAAAAAAAAATTCAAAATAAAAATAAACGTATTCAACACACTCAAATATAAAAAAAAAACAATACAGAATAAATGAAACAACGCAGGAATAAATAATTTATAATAAATTGACTTATAAATTAAATTAAATTAAAGAGTAATGATATTTCAGTCAGGTTGCTGTGGTTATTAAACTTTTTTTGAGCTATTTACTTTAAACTTTGATGGACTTTTCAATAATGACTTTGATAAAATAATAATGGCCAAATAAAAATATTTATATCGAATAAAGACATCGTGTTTTTGGGTGGCTCGATAATGATTAGGATCAATTCCAGTAACTGTACGTGTATCATGCCACAACGTGTAATTCCTTATCAAACAAATAATACTCGAGTTACGTGGATAATAAGTAATAAAATAAAGCTTTACAAATAAGGGCAAATTCACAACGTATTTCTTGCCATGAGCTTTTAGGAAAACGCGCAAAAACTCAATTGAATCAACATGCACAAATCTCTTTACCCTTTTAAGCAGTGTATTATTTCGTATTCTTTTTTCTAGAATAGATATCATGGCTTGTGTTGCTTGGTATTCCATTTGTGCAGAAAATGAATTAAGGTCTCGCGTTCTTACTCTTTATCCCTGCCTCTCCCCGCATTCCCCTATTCCGTGGGGAGAGTCTGCGCTCACTTCGTGTGGCAGATAAGGGGAGGAAGGTGATCACGGGGCAAACGTAGCGTGTAGTGGAGCTTAAAGTTTAACGACTTTAGTGCTGTCGATATGAATATATGCTCAGAAAGTGGGGCTTGGTAATACTGTTAAAAAATAATAACAAAATCGTCAAATTGTTTCTAAAGCTGTTTGTCATTATGTTTGCTGTAAAAAAAATCACGTTTAGAAGAGAGTTCATTTGTTTATGTCACCCCTAACAAAGCATTTACTGAAGATTAAATACGAATTCTATTAGCGTATTCGTGACTAATTAAATAAAAAAATCGACATCATACTGCCGATTTCGTATACGAACGAGTGTTCACCTCTTTTCCGCCAATACTAAATTTAAAAAAAACGCTTTTTAGTTGTTTAAAAAACAATAAAACCTAAATAGGTAAAATGAGTCCAGGGTTAAATTCAATCTTATTTTGTTGTCAGAGATCAGTGAACTTATTTTTTGTTTTTGTTTTATTTGGTTTGCCGAGTTCGGCCAAATTATTTTTTGACATAGCTATTATCTCTCTGGTTTTCAGTGAAACCCCAAGGGTTATTGTTTTATTTTTTTACGTGGTTTAAATCATAATTCTAAAAATGAAAGCTCGTTCATCTTATTTTTTTTTTCAGTAAACAATTTATTTTATCTGTGATTTAGTGTTTTGGTTTGACTTTATTTTCGTCTTGTAAAAAAAATGACAAACGATCATTCTGTGACGGAAGAAAATTGTTCTTAAATGATAAATTACATCCCGGATAGACCATGAGGTCCTGGGTTCGAGTCCCAGCTGCTACCGTTATCTTTTTCATTTCATTGTCTTTTCGGTTTTGTCTTTCATTTTAAGAGTTTTTAATATTGTCTTTAATAATTAAAAAAGATACGTATTTATTTTACTTACAGAAATTTGTTATATTTCAATACAAGTAAACCCAAACAACATTTATCTACTTCTTCAATTAATGCAAAATACGTTAATAATATCTCTATGCGTTGTATTCTGACGAAAGAACCATTATAAGAATTGAACTGAAGTACGCTAGCGGGGTTTGGACTCCGCATCAAACTAAATATATAAATAAAATATATGCAAACGCATGGAACTTATCGGAGGTTCTTGTACCATATGAACTTGAGGCAATAAATAAAATTCGCCTAGAAAAGAGACGTCATGCAAATCTTGCAATACTTAGTTTTAATATAATACATAGCTTTATTGATAGCTCATTCCCCTTAGAATGCTATCGCTTATACGTGCCTGAAAACCTCAGCCGTAGTCGTCGCCACGACTTGATCAACATAACACATGGCAGAACAGATGTTGTAGCATAGCATAGCATGACAAGAAGGGTTGTGCTATTGAATGAAATTTCTAAAACATTATATATATTTATTATATCTTCCAATATATAAGTTATTCTAATAAATTGAATAATATTATTATTATATTTGATTTTAGACATATATTAAACGATATTGTGTAAAAAAGCATTTTTGAATGTGTGTTGGCTCGCGACATATTAAGGTTGCATGGACGCTTTAGTTTATGCATCTTTTATGTGATAATACACTACTGGCGTCATCGATGTTAGAATATTCATTGCCTAATCGATTCAAGCGATATTTTATTGAATTTCGCTCCATATTGGTGCCGGTATTGTTATAATGATAAGGTGATTTGAGTCAAGATGGTCTACAAGGTACATGATAATTTATTGACAAAACTAATTCAGGGGAATCAAACCAGTTTTATTTTATTTTAAATCTTAAAAGGTCAGTGAGTATTCTTCTATCTTTTAACGACAAGATTCGCATTGATTTGCATTAGAGAATCATAATTAATGTCATCCGCGGGAATTCTTAATTGGTAATTAATTGGTCTGAGAAATTTATGTTGGATCCTCGCGACGGAATTTGCATGGCTGTGCTAGAAAGGGTTCCATATAGAGGAATTATATTCCAAATGGCGTATTGTGTTGAATAATTTCATTTTTTTTATATTTTCTATCTTTGGATATATGTCCAACTTTTTTTCTGTTCATTATATACTACCATTTTACATAATATATTGATAATTGTATAATAACGGTGACTTTTTTGGTGTTCATAATGTGGAGTGTGATGTACTTTTGAGAAGATGGTTTATAAGGTGAACTATAAGCTAACCTTTTCTTCGGACATGCTCTCGGGCACGTTATCAAGTAATACGGAAACAATTTTACACGTACCACAAATAAGACGTTCAAGGAAGTTGCACTCCCATCACTTATCAATTCAACTCATTATGGTTTGTAAATTATTGGTACAGAATATTAGGTTTTACAAAGTTTTCAACTAACTAACTAAGTAACCATCACGCCGTTTCTCCGAAGGGGTAGGCAGAGAGGACTTGACTCGATCTTGGCATATACTTCATGCTTCATTGACTTTCGTACAACGTCTCATACATTCTCTTCTGTTATTCCGACTTCTGACATGGCCCGACTCAAGAATTTGATTCACTTGATCGTTCCATGTCTTCCTCGGTTGTCCCCGACTTCTTCTTCCATTCTCATTCGCGTCATATAATCTCCTTACACTCCTTTCTTCGTTCATTCGCTCTACATGACCAAACCATCTAAGCGTCTCTTTCTTAATCTTGCTCACTACGCTTACAAATATGTGTAAATATGAAAACAAAAAAAATGTACTTAAAAAATAGAATAAATAAATGTACAGGCTCGAAATGTACAGATGCAATAAAAATAGATAAAAAAAAATTGCAAAAGATAAAAAAATATACCTACATCAGAATCTACAATGTTTAAGGGCGGCTTTCTGAACATAGTTGATACATATAATAAATCGTTTGCCAAATAACATTAAAAAAAGTAAGATTTCCGAACATCATTTCGAGATTTGTTCGAAGCGTATACATGTCTTAATTCTTCGGGCAATTTGTTATAGTCGGTGAAGGCAATGCATTTGATGATTTCAGTCCATATTTTGTCGGGTGTGTTTTTGATATGTATAGTTTGTGGTATTGTCGTGTATTATGGTGAATGTCATGGATATATAATATCCATAGGCTGATGAGTCCTGATTGGTATTATAAATTGCGTTTTACTTTTAATGGACATTCATTTTCCTTACATGACACCAAAATTGACCACCAATTCACCAATGGTTGCCATAAGTTCTGTAGTTTTTGGTATAATCTTAACGATAACGATCGAGATAAAAGCACTTTCTATTCTTTTTTTTTCATTTTCTTTTTCTTATTTAACTTTTATTTTTTATTTAACTAACCTCAACGTCCGTGTACAAATACGAGTATACTAACATATATACCATGTGGGATTTTTTGCATTATATACATTGCAAGTAGGTTTATGTAGATGTGTTCAGATGTATATATAATTGTGTGAATGTATGTATCAAAAAGTTGTTCATAAATAAAATAAAATAAATTGTATTAAAATGAAATTTTAAAATATTTTAATTAAATTTGGTGATGTGGTGTGAAGTTTCATTATTTATGTTTTTATTATTTTTAAATATTATATTTTTATTACGAGTAAACAGTTGTTTACGCTTGAATTTTCTGTAAGGCAAAATAAAGCGGAAAAAAGGCGGCGATGTGTAGGCGAGGGGTGACTTATAACTATCACTAACTTATTATAATCGAAAAATGTATGCACTTTAAAGATAATATTTTCTTATTTGATAACTCGCCTTTTACGGACCAACATCGCTTTATTATTGTATAGTGAAATACTTTGAATTTAACTCACCGATTTGGTTGTTTTAGATGATTCTGTTAGGATGAGATAGATTCGTGTAAAATATAAATTATATTTACGTTTATAATGGCGTTCCTTAAATTAACATACGTTTACGCGTATGTGCGCGAACTCGTTAATGGAAATGGTATTTTTATAAACAGGTACTAAACTAAAGTTGTAAATGTCAACAATAATAGAATTTAGCTATTTTTTTCAGTGGGGTGGAAAACAACCTTATTAATAGTCAGTACTCATAAATACGAATACACACTTTGTAGTCTGCTAACGTAAGAAATACTACGGGCGATGTATATGTAAATTCTATGGTAAGTTTTTAAGTTGTATAGAAAAAACTTTTGGAAATTTTAGGTAAAACGTTCAAAAATACCTTTTTTCGAACTTTTCATTTATTTTCAAAGTACACCTTATAAGGGTATTTTGATATGTATTTCATCGAATTCCAAATATTTCAGTTTGAGTATTTTCGTCATTTGAATCCTTACACATTGTCTTAACTACCAGTATAGAATGTACATATAAATCATTTGTAGTTTTGCTTGGGTTAGCAGACTACAAAGTGTTGTTTAGTGTCATTTTAAGTGCTGGCCCAACCAAAACCGTATTAGTTTGCAGTATCTACCTAACTAGATAAATAACTACGTGTTCTACAGTAAAACGTTTTTCTGTTTCGTTCTTTCTGTAAAAGTCACGATCCACCTTAAACATGATCACTTATAATATATAATTTTTGACCGGTTAGTTGGTTGAGTGGTCCAAAGCATCGGGTTAACATCCATTTCTCACGGGGTCGATCTTCAGCTAGCGAAGTCCTTCATCGATTTCCGATTATCATGAAGGCAATAAGAGGAATTCCAATATTGTCAAGTTGTTCATAGGTAACCTTACAATGTTTGTATTCCTTTTAAGGGCCTACACTCATAAATGGCACTAAACATCACATCGTAGTTTGCTAACTCAAGCAATACCACAAATGATTTATATGTGAATTCTACATGGGGTGTTAAAAAAGTGTATAACGTTTCACAAGACAAAAATACTCAATCTATAATACTGAAAAATCTTAAAATTGATACATTTCGAAAACCAGTTTTTTTCCTAAAATTCTAGTACGTAACATTTTTCATGTAAAGTTTTAATTAAAGTTTGAGAATTTTTATCTTTTGAAGCCTTAAGCATTTTTATAACTGCCCACATAAAATTTATGGATAAATTATTAATTGTATTTATCGCATTAGCAGATTATAAAGAGTATGCTTTTGATTGCTGGCCGTTAAATAAAAGCGTTTGAAAAAGCAACAAATAAGTGCATAGAATGGTAGATTATCAAACACATTTTTTCATATACCCATAAAAATAAAAATAAAATTATTGAATACATACCTAGATATCTTGCAACAAAACAATAATGTGGTTTTCTTTGCTCCCAACTCTTTCCTTTAAAACCAGAGGGCATTGTTAAAATGGGAAGCCAACGCTGCCGTTAAATGCTCGCGCGTCTTTCTGCTTGAATCGTAACGCGGTCATTATTTTGGTCCGGAGCATTCAAACAAACCGGTTCAAAATCATAATTTCCAGAGTAAAGTTCTCTCTGATATTTTGTTAATATTTATCGACAATGCTTTTTTTCGTTTTAAATCTCTATCAAAAAGACTTCCTACTTTTAATTAATTTACATTTAATCCAATTTACTTCTGGATTGTACAACCCCTTTTTCTTGTTGAACAATTTTTTTAATTAATGTGAAGCGAACAGTAGGTAGCTTACGGTATATTTAATCATTTGTTAAAATTCTTTTTTGATAGAGGTACATTAACTAATCGACCATTGCAACTATTGTTAAATAGAAAAGACTTTTAGAAAATTCAGTATTAGAGTTTAAGAACACCTAAGGTGTTAAAATAATAACAACTATTCTGAATTTACCAATCATGTTTTAGAAACCAATCATTCTTTTCATATAAATAAAAGTTTAAAAATTTAACATACAAATACACCCGGTTTACAATTAGAAAAATTTGAAATTTTAGAAATCAGACAATCGAAAATATTTTTCTAAATAACCAATTCTTGAATTTGTTTTCATTTTAATATTAATAGTAAAAACGATTTCTTTTTTAAACTCTATTGTAAATTTGTTATTCAATGTTTCATTATACATATTTTTAACATTTTTGATTATTTTGTAGTACGTAGGATTTGGCGGGGGAATGCGGGAATGCGGGAGAAGGAAAGGAGGAAGGTTAGGTAGGAGAAATTGCGGGAGACAGTGTGTGTGTGTGGGTGTGTTTACCCTGAGAGAGGTTTCTTCCAGGGAGCTCGGCTCGGGACCTACGACTAGCTCAGCATCGGCAGGCCTCGGAGCTCTTCTTCAGGATCGTGAATCGACAGGCAGTCTTATAGTTGGGGATTGACTCGGAACTTTATCAATTAAAACACTCAGATGCTTTCAAAACTCAGTGGTTTACTCGGTAAAAGGGCACAGACATAGTAAGTTTACACAAGGGGAACGGCTAACCTACAAATTACAAATAATATTACGGGCAAATTCTCTGATTCTCTCTGGAATATTCTACGAACGGCATGGTTAAATGTGACTTGAAATAGAATTACAACACAATGAAATGGGGATAACCAAGATACAGCTCACGGTTGGGGATGATGTGGCTCGGACATGGTGAAGGCGATCGTCGATCGTGTGTCCGGGTAGTAATCCATCGCCAGGTCCATGGTGAATGGTGCACCTCGGGGAGGATGTTGTCAAGGCCAAGTCCACAGAGAGAATGAAGCGTTGAGAGCGCGCGGGCGGAACCGGGGCCGCGTATGGGTGATGTCTCCTTTTGTCGCTAGGGGTGCTAACCTAACGAGTGGCTAGTATTTATGGGGTATTTGCGTTATGTAACAACTTACTTACCTACTTTGATCAATTTTTGTTTATGTTTATAATTGGTCAATTCTTACATTATTGTGTTCTATGTTTATCACTTGTCTATACTTGATATTATTATTTTTTAGTATTCTATATATTCCTGATCAAATATTCGTATATGCCGCTTTCGAAACATGTAGGTACGAGTATGTGTATATTAATAAAGTGGTGAATACAAAATAATTTTTAATTTATTTATTTATAATGACGCCACAAAGTGAATACCAATCTTTTGAAGAAATTATAATATTAATAATTTTAATTTTAATTTAATTTAAAAAAAAATAAAATAAAAAAATTCTGTTTTCATGAAAATGCTTTCAAAAATCTTTCAGGCACTAGAACAGCACAACATATTTGATTTAACCCCTTAGATGCCACATTCATTTTTTAAAAATGCTGGAGAAGTGTCGATAATCCATGAATATATATATATATATATTTTTTTTATTACTTTTATTTTTAGGCACGTGTTTTCAATGTGACGTAATTTTAGAACCGTGGGTAACGCGTGACGAATTTTATTGCTCGAGCTATATATCGTTCTGTGGCACTCAAGTACAATAATGTATCGGAACGATATATCGTTCGGTCGGTGGCACTCAAGTACAATAATGTATCGGAACGATATATCGTTCGGTGGCACCTAAAGGGTTAAAAAAGGTAAGCATTAACATTTTTCTTAATAAACATTGCGTTTATTTTACTAGTTTTCATACTTGAATGAAATTATCTATTAACCTTTAACATTCATAAATATTTTTCATACTTGAATGAAATTATCTATTAACCTTTAACATTCATAAATATTTAAACAAACTTTGAAAATTTTAACCAAAACGTTGAAAATGTAAACAAACTCTTAAAGATTACCTTTAAAATTTTTGGAATTTGCTTTAAACGTTTAATTTTTATGTTACTACCTACGTAAATATTTCTTTCTACAATTCTGCGAAAAACTGCCTTAAATAATAAACCGCAGAATAATTTAATATAGGTAAACGCTTTTAGATTTGGGTAGATTAGAATTCATACATAAATTACATTTCAAATAAAATATTCATTCTTAGTTTCATTCATCATTCGTGAATTTACTTAAAACGCCTCATACGAAAAATAAAAAAGGTTAACGGAAAATAGAAGTTTTTAATCAATTTATCACTGACAACATATAAATTAATTAATATAAACTGTCTAAGTAACCATCACACCGTTTCGCTGCACGGGTAGACAGAAAGATTAGATTACCACACAGCTTTGTCTTGGCGTACTTGCGGCGTTCACATTCATAAACCGTCTCATATGTATTTTTCTGTTATTCTGACTCTTGACATGACCCAACAAAAATATTAGATTCACTTGATTGTACTACGCCTTCCTTGGGCATTCACTTCAACGTCATATATTTTCTTCATACTCTTTTCATTTTTCATTTCTTTCATCCTCTCGCCATGCACAAACCATCCAAACATCCCTTTCCTAATCTTATCCATGTAACTTACAACAGTATTGCATTTTTTTCGGATCTCCACATTTTTTAAACGGTTATACACGATTTTACTGCACATACGCCTCATGGATCTCATTTCAAGAGCATTCAGTTTACTTTCTTTCATCCTTCTTCTGCTAGTTCCATGCCTCACTTCCATACAGCAGGATTAGTGTCAGCACTCCATTGTGGACTGCTAGTTTAGCTTCTTTAGATATATTTTTTTAATAGATAAATAATGTCGGTAGGCGAAACAGCTGTCACGCGTAATAATAAATACCTGGCGGAACTTTTTTTTAATAAATAAACCATCTTTTAAATTAAATAATAATATTTTTATTTCGTTTTAAAATCTTTAAATAAAAACGGAGCTCTGCAAAACACAATAAATAAAATTGAAGTACGCTTCAAGAGCCAGCATCTTTGGCACACAATATCGCAGATAACACATCATTAATTCCAACGAAATAAGAAAAATCATTATTTCTGAGATTATTATTCCGGCAGTATTTCGCAAGGGGAATAATGATTAGCTCATTATCATAGCCTTTCATTTCCGATATATTACATTATTAGGTGTCTCAAAATCATCGTACGAATCATTCCCATTAATACCTTAATAACGATTCCCGTTTGTACGCGTTAAATAAATATATCATAATTTCTGGATTAATCAGAGAGTCCTTTGATATTCGATAAAGAACATCTTATATTTTTTTATATATTATTATTGGACGATTTTATTCACCGCCGTTTAAGAAAAAAATCACTCAGAGAGCTCTATAGATAAGTAGAGTAAAATAGGTAATATTATATTTTTTCGATTTCCTAGAATACTCACACTTCTTTATAAGCAAATATACATTACCTTTATTTATTTAGACGCCCATCGGGCTTTTACGTGCAAAGATTATACGTAAAAATAATAAATAACATAGATACCTGCACAATAAGTTCATTATTTTGCAACAATCCTTAAGTGATCAATTAAGGATTATTTCGTGTCAAATAGTTGCATGTACTCGTATATTTGCTTTTTAAAGGAAGCAATGCAATTACATACGAGTATATCAACAGATCACGTTTCATTCCCAAAACGATGCGATCTCTGTAAAAAAGAGTCGTATATAAAATTAGTGCGAGAAGCAACTACATGAAATGGAGCATGGAGTCTCATGTTGTATTTATTGGGTATGCGTTAATTAATCATTCTCACCTGCTCAGGGCGGTCTAACTTTTTATTAATGATTTTAAATGATATTAAAATATCACACTTTTTTTGTGTACCATACCTATTAAAATGTTTACTATGCAAAAATTGCTTTAGGGTAAAAAAAATATCGATTATGAATAAATAATAAATATTTTTTTAAATTCTGGAATGTGAGAAGATTGGTGCAATCCCGCATATAGCATACAACGTAAACATACAAATAAGTGGGGAAATGTGTAAAAACGTTTATGAATACTTGCAGTTTGTAAGATTTTTTTTTTTTGTATTAAACACCACATAAGAGTTTCACTTGCCATAGTCGGTGCAATAATGGGATTGTATCCTAATTTCTATTTATTGATATTACTATATTTAAATAGTTGATAACGACAGTAAAATTATTTTCTCGATTTCTCCAAAAATGAAGAAGTTATCAGCTTTTAAAATGAACTTGAGTAAAACGACCCCTAAAAATACCCGTAACATCACGAGACAATCCACCGTACCGTGTAATTATATACCGTGACGCCACACGCTTGTCGGCCGGCCGGCGAGATTCTCCGAAAATATCAACATTTTGACGACTTATGTCTTCTTCGATACTCTTCGGTATTTTTCAAAAATTACATAAATTCCGACCTCAGCGTGCTCTAATTCTTATGACAAATTTGCAAATAACATGAAATTTCGTTGTAAGAGACAACCTCATTGGGGAAGTTTATGAGGTGGGGGGAAATGGGAAGGAAAAGGAAGATAAAGTTTGAAATTGAATCAATCTTTTCAAGGGAATTATAAGGTATATAATTATTTGATTAGAAAAATTTGCATATGTGATTTTTTTCGGTTTAATATCTTTAAAAACTAGCCTCAAAAACTCAAAAAAATCGTTTTTTATGGAAAATATTAATAAATCATTTTAAACACCATGGAAATAAAAATTGGATATGAGTAAATAAAATCGTATAAATAAATCGTCTCCATGTGGCGAGTGATAAAAAAAAACTAAGGTACGAAACTAAATAAAAACATTAAATAATTTGATTTTCATTTATCGAAGGAAGCAATCACTTTGTGGCTTGACATTATAATTTAAATAAAAAATGTTTTTGTTTTAAGCCACTTTATTTTTATACATATTTATGCATTCGACCGGTTTCATGTGTACATTCCTGAAGAAGGTTGAGTCCAACCGAAACCGGTCGAATGCATAAATATGTATAAAAATAAAGTGACTTAAAACAAAAACATTTTTTTATTTAAATTAATTTGATTTTCTTTACATAAATAAAAGAAAACGTGTATAAGGCATTTTAAGAGACCTATCCATAATGAACGATAATGTAATGAGAACGTTGCGTTAAGAGTATCCATCACCCTTGAAAATGCATGTGAAATTTGATTAATAATACTGCATTTGACAAAAACCAAATCAATGAAATTGTTTTTGATGCACTTCGTTCAGTTCAAAGTCCGCGCCACCTCTACTGCCGGCCTAGTGCGGAGTTGGTCATATAAGATTAAATAAGTTAGTTAAATTCAACTTTCTCTATGGAAACTTTCGCTGTGTCAGAATTTCAAATGTTTTCCAAGGCTTAACAGAACATTAATTCTCACATACGGGTTAACAGCGTAACAAAGGGTTCAATAACCGAGGGAGGAACCATTATAATCTATTGAAGCTGTTCCTAGTTAACCCAGTCTTATTCAGTAGCTCACAAAAACGTTTACAAATTGTGATTTGTATACAAAAAGAAATAGGTCAGGGAGAATGCAATAAATATAACGAAATATCTTGCTTATCAGGATTGATATTGATCGTGTAATGTTGCATATTTCATTATGTACATACGAGAATGTGTTTCTATACATGTTCGGCAAACAAAGTTACCCAACAAGCACGCGTTATACAACAGTATTCCCCCGGGGCTGTCACATTATACCTCTGTAGTTCAAATGTTCATTTCAATAATGGTTCAGTTTAATAATGGTTTTTTATATTTATTCATAAGTTATATTACAATGTTCAGGATATAAAACATAAAATAGGCTTCCGTTGTATTATACAAGTCATTTGACTCGTTTATGGGAAACAAATACATAATAATGCTTTTTGGTTTTGTTTTACTGAATATTAAATTATACTTCTTATTGCAGTATCTCGTGATTTTTCAGCTGACTTAGAATTTTCTTTCAATAATCCTTCGAGGTCCAGGTTCAGACTCTCTTGAAGGTCTCCAGTTTTGGCAAGCCTTTGTTGCTCTTATCAATCCGAAGCCAGCATTTATGTTTAAGGTCGTCAGCCCCTCTCATACGTGAGGGACCATCTCATTCGATGATCTGTCACTATCACGCGAACCAAATAATTGAAGCAAGCCATGTCAAGAGACAGAAGTCAGTGAAAGTTTTTCTACTATGGATATCTGGAACTGAACTTGAAATCTTTCATTAATCAAATTTAGCACAAAGAAAGTGAACGAACCTTCTAATAAAACCACACTGATTATTTAGTTCAATTCTGGGATGACTTATTGAAGCTTTTTAACCTCATTGTAATGTGTTTTTAATCATTGAAAATAATATTAATAACTCTCAAAATGAAACATGAAACTGAAAAGATACATAAAAGAAAAAGATAACGGTAGAAACTTTGACTTGAACCCAGGACCTCTTGTAGTCATGATAAAAAAATATCAGTTAAAAATACATGGAAATTAATTGAAGATGTTATTGACAGTTCTTGGAAATCGAAGTATGATACCGATAAAAGTGATGAAAGGGAATGGAGCAGCTGTAGCTTAGTGGATTAAAGCGCAAGGTTCTAGATATACCATGAGATCCTGATTCCCAGTTGCTAACCTTATATTTTTTTCTTTTACGTGTCTTCTCGGTTTCATGTTTTATTTTGAAAGTGTTAATGTTATCTTCTACGATTATTAAAAATAGATATTTAGTTATTTTTTCATATGGTGTATCCACTTTCTCTGCGAATTAATGATGTTTGATAACTCACGGTTTCTATGACAACTAGAACAGAGAAATAATACTCAAACAAGAGTAGAAAGAAAATAATAACACAAATGATACCAAAACAAAAGTAATTGTTTAAGCATAAATATCAATATTATTTGATAAAATCAGAAAAATATATCTAGGTACCTTAGTTTTACAGTACAATAATAAGGAAAAACCGATTTCGATCATTTTTATCTTGGCAAAAACAGAAAAAATGTTTACATCTAATATTTTCACACAGCAAACAGTTTTTTTTATTAAACTTACGTATCTTTTATTCTCGCTTCAATTTATAGGTTTTTATCGACGTTGTTTTACGATGCTTGACCTGCTGAACCTCGATTTGGTTCGTTGATCGTGTAATGCTTTTTAATCGATTGTATGTATTTGTTTTATTTTTTCATCTACTCTGCTGTAACACCCTTCGTAAAGACTAACACCCCTTTTTTGCAGCAACGAACTACATTGGTCATGTTGTGTTTGAATTGAAGAGTTTTAAATTTAAATTGCTCTTTTATGAAGTTTTCCATTTGAAGAATATTCACTGAAATAATATAATTGATTACCTTAAAACGTACAAAGGTGTTATCTCGATTATTTTTCGTGATCTTTCGAGTTAAGGGAACAATTTTTCTTCGAAGATAATCAAAGGTTAACACGACGGTTCACAAAGAAGAGATGATATTATCTCTGAAAGATTTTATCTCTTTGCTTTTAACCCCTAAACAAAATACCGTATCCACTTATGAGATGATTTTTTGACGGTTTTTAGACCTTTTTAAAATCTGGGAATCACGTTAATATTTTTTTTTAAATACAATGATTCAGCTAATATCACAATACCGGATGGGCAGTTTTTTTTAAATTCATTCACAAGCTGGAGAGATAATACTATTAATGTTATTATATTTATGAAATGAAAATTTTATAAAGTTTTTTTTGAAAACTCACCTATGGGGCGCTTTTCAAAATACAGTTATTGTGAACAAAATTAACCATAACTTAAAAACCAAATTTAATCAACATTTTAATACTGATAATTGTTCTGATATTTAGTAGGCATTTTAATATTTAAACGAACCTTTTTTTTTTTTTCTTAAGCAAAATCAATATTTTGTTATTTTATTTATGTTTAATGAATTATTTACTTCCGCTCCCCTTATGTGTATCAAAAAATCTTATTTCACCTCGCGGCAGAACAATATTCTTAAATTTCTGTCAAAGTTAAAACTTAATTTGTTAGCACCCACGCACTCGGCAAGTATTTCAATAAAGAACAATCGCAATAAATCCTCACGTTTCATGTTTTTTTTTTTTAATTTAAAGGCGATATCAAAACTGTCTAATAAAATTACAAGTTCGCATAGCGTATCCCAAATTCTCCTTTTGCTCCAAACCTCACTATATGTCAGGCATCCCATCCGAGGGCAGATAGGAGAGGTTTTATAGGAGGGGAGAGGAGGCTTTTGGGTTGAGGGGCGATCGATAGCAACCCCTAACGGCCCCAACCCCCCCCCCGCTTCCTCCGCACTCCACCTACTGTACCCCGGGCGTGACCTAGGGGATGAAAATATTTTGACAATTAAGGTATTGTGTGTTGTTTGGCGCGCGTTACGGTTGCTTCGTTTAATCCACAGTAATTTCACGTTAAACTTTTACTGCTGCCGCTGGAATGCTTTAACATTGTGAATCGTTAATAATAATTCTCGATAGTTTCTCGATTATGGTGACATTTTTTAAATTTACGTCAGATGGATAAACAATTAAAAACGTGTTTTCTTACCGTTCAAGCGATTCGAAAACTAACTAAGGCTGGTACGATGTCGTTATCTGCGTGAAATAACGTTTATATAATTCCACTTATAATCATGGCTAATTAGAGTTTTCTTTTTATTTTCATGCTAAGGCCGGAATGAAATTCTACAGTACCAACTTGTTTGAATTCTTACTCCGAAATTATTAGTTACTTAAACATTAAAACAATTAAGTGCAATTTCTTGTGAGGCTTTTGTTGAGAATAACCAGAAAGTAAATACAGCAGGCAAAGTCGCTACCTCTTTACAAAACTTATGAATTACATTCAAAGCTTTTAGTATTTGTTCAGTGGCGATTGTTTTGTCTTGAATTCGTGGATGCTATTAAATTAGTTTTGAAGTTTTTCGTTGTTTTGAACTATATATCGTATTGTAATATTTTTGTGTACAATTCCAGGGAACATTTCTCCTTCTTCCTGTGTCAACTGTGGTTAGATAGTCTTCTCTACCCAGTGAGCGGGCTGCCTATTGCTACTGTGGGGCTTTTATTTTTTTATTTCAAATAATTGTAAATTGTGTTTAATGTGCTAGTGGCGCTTGCTGATATATATTTAAGCCCGCTCACTAAGGTAATGGAGGATATAAGATGGAATTTGGGCGGAGACGGAGGGGGTGCTGGGGGTCCAGCGGCCGAGGTTCGATATAGAGGGATTCGAGTTCGATTCTAATGTTTTGAACTATTGCATATTTTTTATTTATTTATTCACGCCTAGAAGGCTTTTACATGTTGATACATTTATCACATAGTTTTACAATAGAATACAATAATATAAACATAAAATAATAGATAGGTGTAAAAAAAGTAAGTAGATACAATATGACAGTATGTAGTTACAGCGTAATTATCACAATGAATAATAGTTTATCCTGTGGTTACATTATAACAGCAGGTTGTACAAAAGAGTATAAGAAGTAGTTTAGTGCATAATATAATTACATACGTATAAAAGAAGTGAGAAGGTAGATACTATGTAAGTAGCTAGTTTCAGCGCAATAGGTGGGTAATAAAGGCAAGAGATTTATAATATACGTGTTTATAAAACAGCACGCCTTTATTATACCTGAGAAATATTATTATATTCAAGTGTGGGTGTTAATAATGACACTTTTTAATGGATTATCAATGATGTAATGAATTTATCAAGGGTTTTATTAAAACAACTCCAATTCTTACTATTTACACTAAATTTACCATAATAATGGAGTATAATATATAAACGCACTTAGGAAACATTTAGGAAGTGAAGCTGATCTCTAATTTTACTCCAAATATTTTAAATCAAAGAAGAAAGACGAAACTTATTTACAATTCTAAATGAGTAATGAAGGTATGGTCTATAGGCGACATCTGTTTATGCGATTGGAAACTTTTAAATTATTCTCGACTGGCTTTACCTTATTTAAATCAGAATATATTAAAAGTGAGTAAGGGTTGATTTTTAACTTGGATATTTGGTATTAAATTTTTTGAGAAACTCTTTTTTGATGTTGTTAATGGTCCCAACTGTCAATATTTAGTTGGACTATAGCATCCACAGTTAGCGTATGTCGTGAAGCTGTAAGTAGTGGGAAAGGAAATGATATTTGGAAGAGGAAAGTTGGGAAGTATCAGTACTCAAATCTGATGACCGAACACGGATAAAGCCATTTCAAATAAATTTTCGATTCTGATTGTTGGTCTTTCACCTTGGTTGGCGGGAGTACCTTCCACTCTAACGTGAAAAACATTTTTTCGTGCGAGGAATTTGCGGGCTTAATAGAATTCCATCGATCAATGTTTTATTTGTTATCCTTGTTATATTTAGTGCCCCCTCTCATCCGCCACAATGTCCTCGTCAACAAAATATTCGTCGAAATCCGAAACTCGACAGAATCGACCCGGTCCTCGACTCGACATTTGTAATGACGGGAGATGTTGGGGGCACTTGATGTTTTCCTCTGGCGAAACTCGTGGTTAACTAGAGTGGGGACTCTTCAAACTTGTCGTAATTGTAAACAAAAGTTTCGCATGGCCCGGCCGCACCCGCCAACCGGCCCTCTCTTTCTTACCTCCTTCGCCTGCTGGGCTCCCGAGACAAGAAAATCATAAAACAAACATTTTAAATTATAAATAATTTTCAGCGTTTCTCACGTATCAATGTTTTTACCATTTCAAATCTTTTTATTTCAAATAATAATTACAACTACGGCAAGTTCACATGAAAGGTATATATATATATTTTATAAGAATTTAGCAAGCCTTAAGATTTTCAAGCATGATATGTAATTTTTGGTGTGAATTGTGGCAGGTCTTATTAGAACCCAATATATATCTATTCACATCTACCAACACCGCGCAGTGCATACACGTAAAGTGGCAGGCAAAATCAGTTGCTTACATTATCTGTGAATACATTCACTCACAGTGTAAAATAAATACTCCCTTCTGTGCCGTGCCTGCCACGTGTCTGCACTGCACGATGCCGGTAGATGCGAATAGACTTTAAAGTTGTGAATCAGCGTCTTGTAGACCGATGTTGTAGGAATAAAATACTAAAAGCTGACGAGATGAATATTTGGGCATGAGTTTTGCGTGTCTCCCAGTGAAAAACAACGCCAATTTTTAAAAGAAATTTCTGCTAAAATACCGATACAACAAACACTGTGTCTCCGCCTGACGTATATGTTCAAAATATTGCAATCCTACTGATCAGAAATCCGAATCTGTCACAATGTTTTTTTTTTTTTTTTTAATTTATATAAAAAATACAATTAAAAAATTTCACGCGTTTAAATTTGAGAAGGGCTCTTTCGTTCAACTTTTTTAAATGCTTTCATCGTTTTCCTGCATCGTCTTTCTATTTCGAATTCAAAGGACCTTTTACGTTATATCACCTAGATGGAAACAGTTCTGCAAACGCAATTTTCGCTCCGGAAGGGACATTCACTTCAAAGGGGGGGCTTAAAATGTTATATAACCCACATTTATCGTGGTTACCATGTAATGTATGAAAGTATTAAATTCTGATCAAGGCACTTACATGTTCACGGCTCGTGTTCATTAGTGGGGTGTCATATATATTATACATTACAAATCATATAAATATTGAAAAATTTTATGGTTCGATTAATATAATGAATGATATTTCCAACACTCTTAAAATCATAATTTGCTTTCAAGTTGTCTTAGAAGTATTTCTTTCAAACGGAAATCAATGAAAACATAGTACCTATCCACTTATTTTCCTTGTCATAACCTTAATAGGTACAGAAAAATCAGATAAAAGAGATTCTTGCTTGTGTAGTGTGGTGTACTGAATGGATCAAAAATATATAGTCCGATATAACCGACGCACCCAGTATTCTAGAGCTAGTGCGGGATAAGAGGGGACTGCGAGCGAGTGTTCCAAACTAGTTCGAACCAGTTTAAAGCGAGCTCGCGGTACTATCGGTGTACACTAATACATCCAAAAATGATCTTCCTGTACTTATATACTTCATCCAATATTCCATTATAATATTAAAATTCTTCGTCCCTCTTAAAGTACAAACTACTCACGTCACACCTAGATTCATTACCTCTTAGAAACTTTCTTTCTTCTTTCTAAAAAACATGTAATTAAACATTGCGATCTTTTCGTGTATACGTTGGATCTAACTTAAAATTTTTGAAATAATTTTTTTTAAAGGCCTTAATTGAACGTTTATTTAACTCATTCTTATGAAATGACTTGTAACTTTGTATCTATATAAATCATAAAAATCATCAGTAATATCCGTTATTATTTATCCACTTCAGTTCGAAGGCCCTCCCAAGTTGCCTCGTGTCTCGCGATTGAACTTCCGCGTACCCATCGACAGAATGGTTTTTATAACGGCCTTGAACTTTGTCGGTTTTTCTTAGGCACAACTGAATGACGATATTCATCCATCGATTGTTCAATCTCCGAATGATAGTCCATTATCTTTTAAGGCGTATTTAATTATTTAAGTTATTTTCCGTTATCTTTGGAAAATCTCAAGGACGAATTTTTCATTCGTGGTTGTCCTCTATCTTTTCGTTTTATGTGTAGATTCATAAAGAAGATGTTTCTCTATCTATTATATAAAGAAGTATGTACCGGGCGGGCGGTGTGTATTTGATTTGCATATAATTCTACAGTTTTATTCCGATCTTGATAATTTTTTGCGCAGTTGACCTTTGAAACAAGAGGAGGGTCACTGTCTATACACAATTTTGATAAACCATCCCCCTTTCCCCTTTCCCACCCCATAAAGCAAAATGTTGGTACATCTTGATGAGATTTCTCACAATGTGGGAGTAGGGGTAGGCTTAATACATCAAAACCATTTATAACCCCAGGCAACGCCGGGTACTTCAGCTAGTATTATATTTTTTTAATGTTTTTAGTGACAATAGTGGATCACTTTTAAATGCAGAAACTATCATTAAAACGAAACAATAAAATAAATATTTCATAAAGCACTCCAGGTTATGAATAACTAGAAAATATTATTTGAAAAAATCCTACTACGATTCTTATTCATCATAAGCGGAAAATATTTCTTGCGCAATTATGAAGGACCTTTTTCTTACCTATTTTTAATTGATATATTTTCACGAAGAACCAATTTTTTTTAATGCGAAAAACACAAGTGTTTAACGATATATGCTATTAATCTAATCTCTTTATAAGTTCTTAACTATACTATATTTAAATTATCTAATATACTATTCTTCACATCTCTTTATACTTAATTATTATACTTTTTTGTAGATATATTACATTACCATACTATGTCAATACTAGCTTTCCCCTTCTATTTTTGTATAATAGAATTTAATATGAACTAAACTTATCAAATTGACTGTCCTAAAATGGGATTTGTTCCTAGTTGAGCAGTCAAACCTCTCTTACATTTTGTTGTTAAAAAATGTGTGTTTTAAATAAATAAATATTATAATTCCTTCAAAAGATTGGTATACTCTTTGTGGCATCATTATTAATAAATTAAAATAAAGAAATACTTTTTATTCACCACTTTATTAATGTACACAGATATATCTAAGTAAAACGATGCTTTCTAAACATGTTGATATTATATTATATATTCCTGACGGATAAAGCATCGCTTTCGATACTCGTAGATATCTGTGTATATTAATAAAGTGGTGAATACAAAGTATTTTTTTTAAATTAATTTATTAATAAATATTATTACAATTTTTTAATTATTTTTATTGAGATTTAAAAACCTCATTTTAATATTTAATCATTGTAGAAAAGAATATAATATAACCTAAATGAAACATGAAAACGGAAAAATACGAAAAAATAAATAAAAATATTTCAGTCGCATCTGGGACTCGAACCCAGGACCTCTGCCGCCTATCCGGGGCAACCGCTTAACCAACTTAGCTAATGAGACCAGTTTTCTGTGATCTTCATTCTGTCGTTTTTTTTCCGTTTTCATGTTTCATTTAGGTTATTTTAATATTGTTTTCTACAATGATTAAATATTATTACATTCATCGAGGGGTATTTAGTTATTATTTGGTTAGAATTTGTAAATAGGTAGTTTAAATAAAATTTCTCGTTGAATTTGGTATATATTTATTCCGCGATCTAAAAGTTCGCCGTAAATCCTCATTCACTTGGGTCCAACTTATATTTTCAACAATTATTTAAGGCAATCAAAGGACAAAAGATTCCCTCGACGAAATTTAAAAAAAAAAATTACCATTTTGATTGCGTTTGAATTACGACTACAAAAATTTCTGTAAAAATATTATGCCATAACAAGAGCATATTGTGTTTCCGTTTCCAAAAAAAAATATTTTGTACAAAGCGACGTGTCAATTCCCTTGTGGCTTTTACATGTAACAAATTATTTTCCGAATTACTTAATTCGAATTAGAAACCGGTGAATACGCGTTCTCTCCTTGTAAGAGAGCAAGGTTTCCCAATAATAAATTCCTTCTATACAAGTCTGAATAATAGTCTTAATTAAATGGCCATGTTTATTCGACTGTGTGTATCCGGAGAAGACTACATTGAATTCTAGCAGATAATGGTACCTATTTAGTATAATACGGGTCTTTACATTACATGGGAATTTCAAAGACTTTGTTTTGTTCGAAGTATTTTAAATCATTGAGAATTTTCTTTTGATCAGTGTTTTATACGTAATAATATGACTAGCGGCGTTATTATCCATCCAGCTTTACCTTAAAACAGTTTATATTTTTTTTTCCTTTTTACCCAAGTATTTAACATTCTATTGAAAATTATGAATCAAACAAATTGGCGTTTTGTCTTAATTTATAAAGGTGATATTTCATGGTGGTAATAAATATATGTTTTTTTTTACCTCCACATAGGAGGCCCTGAGGATAATAATTTCTCTAAGAAGCTGTACCATATTTGAGGATGCTGTGTGGAGGGTCTTCTTTAGGAAAGGAAGGAGTAAATATGGGTCTTGAAGAGACTCATGTCGTAGGAAGAATGAAACACAGAACTGTTTTTTGTTTTAATTTCAGAGCGCATACAAGGGAACTATATCGCTACCCGGTTGGGCCACGTTATGGGGTGGGTTAAGGAGAGGGCCCAGATTAAATGAAGGAGGAAAGACAGATACCGGTAGCACGTTCCACATACAAGTCGATTTACACCAAAACGAGTCGGCCAAACGACCCGTTCTCATGAAGCCGACATCAGCTGTGAATGGATGTTCCGATCGTATCCGTCGAGTTTCACGCACATTGTTGAATACAATGACGAGTCGTAGAAACGACCCGTTCTCATTTAACAAATTTCAACCGTGTGCATATGTTGGGCGCGCGTTTGGCATGTTTCCGACGACGCACCGGTGCCGAAAGAATCAATGATGCTGGTTCCACAGAGCATATTCTATTGAAATACCAGTAGAACAAGGACAGTATTACCACCTGCGGCCTGTGCTCTAAAGATTGCAATCCGTTTGTTAATATAGGGGAATCTATCAGACGGACGGCCCGTTTTTGCACAGTCAAAGGGTTTTTTAGATATTTTGATTTTCTCCTTCGTGGCTAAGAGAATACATATGAAAGATGTATTTTTTTAAGATTTCCTTTCGGGTTAAGATCTTTTGAAAAAAATATTTACTTTTATCAATCATTAGTACTTAACATACGTGCACAGCATAAACCGATACAAAAAACTCGACGTAAAATATTTTGTAAATTTAGTAAAATTAATACATTCTGACGGTACCTTCATATGAGAGAATATATATTATCCATTCCTATATCCATCCTTGCTTTTAACAGGAATGCTCGATTTGAACACATTGGAAGTACGTCAAAAAATATTTTTACTATATCACTGGAACACTGTGTAATCCACGTATTTTGATAGAGAAACTTTTATGTTCTTAATAAGTATACCCGTGGGAGATCCCATGCACTATTTTATGCTCCGAAAGCAAGAACTTCTATTTACCAGAATACGCCAATCAGCAGAGCTACTCAACTGCTCAACGATGCTGCATTGTCAGTTGATATTTTCAATATCACTTACAGACAATTTTGGGAGACGAATTCTTTTGATCCAACTCATAACATAGTTAATTAAATCTGCCCACATGACTTTTTATACTTTACCTATCAACCTTTCACTTATTGGGTGTTTGATACAGGTTATCTTCTTCAGTATTTATTATTTAATTACTTGTCTTATTTGTTATTTTCAATGCTTATCTATTCATGAATATTTTTTTTAATTTATCATTCATTGCAATGTATCTTAATTTAAGTAATGTATTAGTGTACAACTGTTTTATAGAGACTATGAAAAATAAATGATTAAATTAAGCCAGGAACGATATACGTAATTAAATGATACCTAAATTTGTTGCAATGTTTCATGGTGTGATATTTTAATGTTATTAATTCTCTACTTTGATACCATGCCGTTGTTGTTATTAGTCGTTAAATCCACACATTTGTTCATCCGTAAACTTTGTAACAGCTTTCAGAAACTCCCCACGAAACTTTGACTGTCAAATATTGAATTTTAGTCGCGTATGAGCCTGGCTTCCTAAAATTTCTATAATACTGGCAAATGCTTACCGAGAGTACTTTTCCATATTTACTATCTTTAATCTACCAACATTTTTTAACTTGATTATTGATGACTGATTTAGTAAAAAGAAAGAGAAAATATAACGAATACTAGGACTGACATCTATGGTAATATTAAATAATCTATTTATATGCTTTCACTGAACTAGAACTTAAATACTAAACTTTTAAAAAACATATTTAACAAAAAAAATCCGCCTTTCAGTCCAGAATATTTCAAATTTTAACATATATATGCTTATACATAAGAGCTTTGGCCTTCTAACCCAAAATTACTGGATTAAAATCTGTAAAAATACATGTAAGGGGATATTCACGACTTATTTTTAAAGTTTTTTTTATGTGTATGTACGTAATTCACAGTGGAATTAATCTAAATGAGACCCCTCTTCGAATCTTAACATCTTAGCTTTTTTACGTTTTCGCAGAAAGCAATATTTTATGGTTTGACATATTTGTTATACAAAACAAACGCTTTCTTTTAAACCACTAATTTATTTTTAAATTAACACCAATAATTAGACGTATTTCCCGTTATTCCAAAATTTTCCAATTCTTCTTGATGCCTCCCTCCTTTGTTTGACGTTTGTCTCTTTCCTTTTTATATGTTTCTTTAACATTAGAGCATATCTCTGTCTCACTATTCCATTATTTTGTTTTATATTTTGTCTCCTTCCTTTTGTATATCTCAACTCCTCACTCTAAGTGTCTTTGTTTAGCTTTAAATTTTACCTTGATGAAGCTTGAGATAAGCGAAACCGATTGGCGTTAATTTCAAAACAAATTAGTGATTTAAAACGAAGTGTTTCTTTTATTTAACCTTAGAATTTCCTTCTACTCGTACACATTTCTACTTTAAAATTTTTTATGTATATATCAACAATAAAAAATTATAATTTTAAAAAACAACGTTAATACAAAAAAGTTTACTTCGATGTTTAAATATCAAATTAAAAATAAAATCTTTTGGTTTTCTTGCTAAATTCTGTCTTCATTTTATTATTTATACTATTATGATATTTCGTTTTTCACTGGAAACGCTACGTTTAAACATAGGAATTTGGGTGTTGAACGTCTTCTTAAATTTTATCCTGATAAAGCGTGAGGTAAGCGAAACCGGTTGGTGTTGATTTCAAAATAAAATGGTTGTTTAAAAAAAGTGTTTGTTTTATTTAATGTTAACGTTTCCCTTTACTCGTACATATTTCTGATTTAAAATTTACCAGTTGTTTAAATAATAACCCAAATTCTCTAATTTCATGGCCCCAATAGCTCTGACGGTTTTTTTGTGTAATGTTACCATATTTGATGAATTTTTATACGTCCAAAATCATTAACGATCAATGAAAAATTGATCATAAAAAAAACGTTCGAGAACTTCCATTGCTTCTAAAGTCCTTCCGTATTCTAACACCCTTAAAACATCACTTGTGCCTTTTCCGAGGCAGTGGAGGTAACAGGTAGGTATTGAGAGGCCCTGGAGAAGTCTTAGAGGCTCTGGCGGGACAGCGGGTGGAAGGTTGGAGGTTGGGGGTTTAGGGTTTAGGATTGCAGTGGGGTTGAGGTTTGAAGGCTGTCGGGGGGAAGGAGGGTCAAGAGGCTCGAGGACCCGTGAAAACTGTTCAAACGGAAACGGTTGAACAACATTCTCGTTTCTGATATCCGCCATGCACTAGATACGTACAACGTACAGTTTATTATTTGAAAATATATTTCTAGCAAGGACAAAGAACAACGTTAATTAGTTAGATATCCTTTTTATTTAACACGTTACCACTATTTTAAAGTGATGAATCCACAATAATCCCAACCGGTCACAGAGCTAATGGGCATATTGTTTTTCATGAGGTGTATGAATATTAAGCAGAGAGAGAAAAAATTAAAACGATGTTTTAAAGTACCTACCATTCATATTATTTTTTTTAAGAAAAGAAATTTCTTACAATAAAACAACTGCAAATTTCATCGTGTCAAAGCATATCTTATAAGAGTTTTAAATGAGACGCAAGACCAGATTTTTTGCTTTATAGTTAGAATTCATCACATCTCAGAAAAATCGTACTATTATACCAAAAAAATTATGTGTACTCTGCCAGTTTTTACTTTGATTCCAGCCTTACACCTTACACCTCTGCCAAAGAGCATGTCAAAGTATTTTTAATCTTCATAAAAACGTAGCGTCGTAAACAATTTTTCACCAAACTTTATGGGAAGCAATAATTTGAGATCGATCACGAATATTTATTTAAGTTCGTAGAAAATACGAGAGTTTAAAACATTGTAATTCCATGCAAATGTACGAGCAAATGAGGTCACTTGTACGATTTCCGTATAAATATTCGTCGGTTTCCCATAAAAGTTAATATATTTGTTGTTCTTATTACGCCATAAAGATACATCTTATGCTTTCAGTGCAACTTTGTACGATTATTTCGCCATTTCATTCGTGCTTTGAAAGGCTTCGCATTCACGAAAGTAATGAAATAACGTTTCAATGAAATGTATAATACTTACTCTGATTTCTATTACTGAAGTAATTGTGTTGAGTTTTAAAGCAATAACTTTATAATTGTAAAACTTTATGGTGCCAAATACGCGTCGTTATGAATGCGTGTCTTACGTACTTTCATTGTGTACAATAAATAATATTTAACTCGAACCATACAATTTTCCATCAGTACCAATCCAGCAAAACCCACTCTTTCAGTTCTTAATAATAATAATAATAATAAATTAATTATTTCTATAGCGCCGTTTTCGTGGGAAAATCACCCCAAAAGCGCTTTACAACATAATTTATCTAACCTATACCTTATCTCTTAGACTTATATCTAATAATTTACATATTAGATTTATTACTAATGGCTTACAGTTAAGATTTACATTATACTAGAAAATACCTAATTCAGATTTATAATTAGTGACTTACATCTAAGACTTACATAGATAGCGACTTACAACTTAGACCTGTAGGTAGTGACTTAAAACTAGTGACAGAGTCTTACAACTAACATATTCACATTTTAGAATAAATTATGTACAAAATGTTACTATTTACAAAATCAGAACATAACCTGATATTGAACAGCAGTGGGGCAAGTATGTATATGATACATCACAGCTGCATTTGTATGCCTCTGATCAGTTTGAGGATAATATACATACATATGTATCATATTCTACATGTTAATAAAGATGGTAATGCTAGACAGATACTTCTATACGATTAAATTAAAAAAATGTTATGACCGCCAAAAGGAGAAGGACGTTTTTACCTATATTAATATTATTTATATGTTTTATTGTTAGTTTTATGACATGGATGCAAAAAATGTATTTAATGAGTTATCTGGGTGTAAAGAAAAGTACATATATTTAAAATTAATGAAATTATCCAGTCAGAAGATTAGTCGGTCAAAATTAAAACAGATTAAGGTGTTCGGCTCCCACTGACATGGTATATTGGTAGGAATTTCTATTTAATAAAAGAAATTATTACTATACCTTTACATGAGAGAGTACGGTTTACCCATGGCTGTTTTTACCTGCATTTATGTCGGGAATGCTAGGTATCTGCAGCCTTAGTTCTAGGAGAGATATAGCATTACTGCCTATGGCCTATAAACTCCTGAACGGTGTATTGTTAATACCTGACATCCTGGCTGAAATAGGATTCTACGTCTCATATAATTTCACGCGAGGCCACCAACACGAGCTTCTGATTCTTCCCAAGTCCGGAACTAACTTGCCAATGCTAATCCCCTGGGAAAACTTACTATGCTAATTAACTGCCTCGCGGGAAATGTGAATATTCTCCATATAACCTATAATAAACTTATGATCTAACTATCAACTAAGTTTTAACTATGTATGTGTGCTATATTTTTTGATATTATCATCGATTTTAGGATGTTTTAGTTTATTGTTAACGATTAGGAAATCGAAATCTGATAATCTTTATATGATCAGTGCTTATAATCGATTATTTTCAAAAGGATGGAATTATTTAAAAGAAAAATCGATTAATTACTCGTGTCATTAATCTTTTTACTTCTCTGCTTATTTTGCAAGTACATTTGTGTATAAATTTCTACAGATATCCTGTGTGTTTTTTTGTTGTCTTTTCGGTTTCATGTTTCATTCTAAGAGTTGTTAATATTATCTTCGATTATTAAAAATATACGACAATCAGGTTTAGAAGCTTCAATAAGTTATTCTAAAAACAATTACGATTACAATACGTTTTCCCAACTACCTGTAAACAATTTACAGATAAATCATTTGTGGTATTGCTCGAGTTAGCAACCTGCAAAATGATGTTTGTAGCTATTTATGGGTTCTGGCTAATTTAACACCCTAGCGCTGAAACGTTTTATAAAAGATTACATTTTTTTTATAAATTCATGTTTCTTGGAAATAAGACGATGATGATTATAAAAACGGTTTTGGAACCATCCAAAAAATCTTAACGTTTATTTTAATATTAACCTTTACAAGGGAACAATCCCTTCTTTATTGTACGTATTCTGACAAGAAAACTTTGATGTGAACTCCGAAGAATTAATGTTTTCTGCAGAACGGGGTCGATAAAAGCGTATTCAGAGCTATGTTGAAATAACCATAGACAATAGAGAGTACGATGAATTGGTATATGGTTAAATTTATGGGGTAGTTTTTTCCAAGCGCCTTACAATTTTGTACGCTTATTCTATAAATATCTCAAAGTGTTATTCGATAGATTCTATGAGTAAACTAGGTTCAGGATAGTACATAAACGGTTACGGTCGTACCAATATTTTTGTTTTATGTGATACCGCATAGGATACCTAACTTTCTCGGAGCCGACGTAACTATGGCATCATTATTAGGGGTATGTCGTGAGAGTGGAGGGAGGGGAGGATTAAAGAAAGCGGTTATAAATCTAGTCACTACGTAATACCAAAGTCCTTTTAAACTGAATTCGTATTGCATTGGTGTTATTTTACCGAGGCGATGCAGACATTATGTTTAATTGTATAATGAAATAAAAAGTACAAATCTTTAATTGTAATATTTTGTAATCCCTTTAAAAACTAAATATATTCAGAGTAAACAGCTTACTCTTACAGGGAAGTCGTCAAATTAAGATTTTTTTAATTTCTATATATATTGGTGCTATTGTGTTTTTATCTGGCTCACTATATTTGTAAAAATAAAATAATTTCAACAAAAAAATATATATCATGACGTCGCGTCGTGTTCCCAGCGTGTGTAAGCGAAACCATCTGGATCACAAGGCCGGGACACTGCATTAAATCGGCCTCTCAACTTGTATGAGATTTTCAAAAAATTTCGTTTTTCAAATTTTTATTTATTTACTATAATATTTTAAAGCGTTTTAGCGAATTCAAAAAATACATATCTAACAATTTTTGCAAAAATTTTCATACAAGTAAAGAGGCCGAGTACATTCAGTGTACCGATCTTGCAATCTATGTGGTTTTTATGTAAAGCAGAAAGAGCGTGTTTATAACGTTTTTAACAAGAAGCTCGCACTTTGAAACTTAAGATATCACGACAATGGAGAGCTGCAGATAGTTACCCACTTTATCGAAACAATAGGTAAAATATACGGAAGGCTTACTATTAGTACGATATGGCCTTAACTGGTGACGACAAAATGCCCACGAAGTGACAGCAAACCTAGTAAGGAAATCCTCTTAGTTACGTAACTTCACTCTTCCATCCCGACCCTTACATTATACAAGCCTTAAAACAACCAACAATCCATCTTCCTCCCCTTTTTGTCTTGCTCTCACTAAAAAGGGTTTACGATGTCCTGTCCACTCTTTCATCCCTTTCTTTCCTTTCTTCCCGTACTTTTAACAACGGCGTGCAGAATAAAAGCGGTTTATGTAACCTGCAGCCTTAAAGATGCTTGGAAGAATCTTATTGAAGCGTTCAACGAGTAAAATCATGTTCATAAAAGCAGAAAACGTAGAGTTTCTAGAGCTGTTAAATAATAACAAATAATATTAAATGATAATACCTCCAGTTTTTAACAATGTCTGGCAACATACTACACTACCGCCCTCCAGCGGCTCGAGTTGTACGTTAATTCTTAATAAATTATAGGAATCGATAATTTAAAAAATAAAAATTATTTAACCATCATATGATTTTACTGCTTTTTTGCTCTTCTACATATATTTAAAAAAAAAGGCTTTTAGGATTGTATTAATATTTAAAGCCTCGCTACTCGCGCACTGTCTAAATTATTTACCAAGAGAATAAAATATTTATTATAATTCCGGAAGCACTATAGCCCGGACCGCTAGAGGCACAAGTGTAGCATGTTGCCTGTATTTTGACAAAGCTGCGCGCGTAATCAAATACCTTATACGTCGAATAAGGAGTAAAATCATAAGTAGATTAGGAATTTTTTTTTTTCGAATATTCGATTTTTAAATTTTTTGAAGAGAATATATGTTTAACAAAAAATCTAATGAAATTCAATACACAATAAATTACAATTTTGTCTATGGTTAGCTTATTAGCTGTTACTATTCAATTGATCTGTGTTAACATGTTTCAGATTTCCAAACATTTGAAGCAACCGAGTTTTTTAAGGAAAATTGAATTTTGTCAATTTAAAAAAAAAATCTCAAGAATATCAAATTTTTACTATAAAAGGGGAACACAAATAAAGGTGATTATTATTTATCAGCTTCAGAATTGACACTTTTTTCTTTTATGAACAATATTTTACTCGTTGAACAATTCAATAAGATTCTTCCAAAGAGTTACGATACTGGAAAAACTCACTTGAATTGTAAAAATTATATAGTTAAATATATTTAAATATTATATGAATATGATATATACTTTTAACTGTTTTTTAACTAATCCAAAGTACGCCCGCGCACTGTCCTAAGTGGGAATTTTTGTTATATATACATTATGTATCTAAATATTAATTGTTTTTTTACCAAACAGCTTTTTTTCTTCTCTATATAATGTTTATTTCTTTCCATCTTAAAAAAAGGTAGTTTTATAATTAGGTTTTTCAAATTTTTTTTTTTTTTAATATCACGCTATTTCACCGAAGGGGTAGGCAAAGGAAATAGACCGCCACACATCTGTCCCGACATACACTAATTGCTTTATTCATTCATGCATCATCTCATTCGTACTCTTCTGTTATTCGGAATCTCGGGATGACCAAACTTTAATAGTAAATACCATACCAGGCCATAGTCTTCCATTATGCAAGAGATAATGAAAATTCCCGACATTATCTAACAGCGATTTTGTGAGAAAAAAATATTAATATATAAAATTGGGGTTGAATACCATCAGCGAATTGTTGAAATAATGTGAATATTTCAATATACTCATATTGCAAGTGTTTCAAGGGTTTTTTTTTATTTATTTTGTCACATACATTTATTATATAAGCATACAATGGTTAAAAAAAACTTCTTTTTTTTTAAATAGTTTTTTTATTTAATCGGTAATGAATAAGAAATACATTATAGAAAAAGAAAATAATCAACTACTTCGATATAATTAAAAAATAAATAAATATACAAATCAATGTTTTTTGTATATATAACAAAAAATCCCACATAGGCGAGGCCACTGCGTGGGTATACTTGGTATTAGTTATGGCAGTAAAAAAAAATTAGGGAATAATAGTTTTCACATTTCTATAAATATCTTTACTCATATGCATACAATTATATCGATATTCTTTTTACAAATTAAACGAGTTTTTACAGTTGGTTTAAGGAAAAAACAGTAAACATTGTAATAGAAAGAAATGATAATCTAAATATAATCATTATAATAAATTCGTGGAAATTAATATTGTTTCTAATTTTGTTTTGTTTGCTTGTTCGTTATATTTTTGAATATGGATGTTTTAGATCAGTTAAATAAAAATTATAAGTTAAATGAGAAAATGCGAATGTATCTCTATCTATCTTCTTCTATCGTGTGAAGAAGAATATCCGGGCGGGCGGTGTATGTTTATTTTGTTTACAAATCTACAGTTTCTTTCCGAGCTCAATGAAATTTTACATACTTGACCTTCAAAATAAGGAGAAAGTTGCTGTTTATATAATATTTCGAAAACCACACCCGCTTCCCTTTCCTACCCCTTTAAGCAGGATGTTGGTATTTCTTAAATAAACTTGGCCCACTTGACGTTCATAATAAAAGGAAAATTACTGATAGGGGTAGGGGTGAGCTTAATAGAGCATAAAAATATTACTCCAAACCCGTCAACCGGGGTTATATGCCGGGTAATTTTGACAAATAATATTGTTGAAATGGATGTATTATTTACTATGTCCCAGGGAGATTAATTGGAATCCCGTACAAAAGTATCGGAATGAGAAAAGAAATTCCACCCCCAATGATAAGATAAAGGTGCAGGTGAGAAAAAAATAAAGAAAGAACACGGGAAGGGGAAGCTAAGAGAATTTAAAAATGAAAAAAAAATCCTTACTCGCTTTAAAATGATTTTATTAATATGCCTTCGTTCAACTATGTAGCTACTAAAATCAGTAAAAGTATGACTACGCATATGACACGCTTGAACCAAGTTTCAAATTTCTTCTAAATTATATGTTATGTAAGTATCAAATACACACTCAAAACCGAATACATTTCACAAGATAAAAAACGTATCAAAATTGAATCTATCTTCCGAAAAACTTTTTAAATAACAGACGAGAAATCGTGAAAAACTTTGCCATGATTGATGTTCGATTTAGACAAAAACGTATTAATACTTAAATTGACAAGAAGATTTGCTACAAAATCTTCGACTTTTGTAAAATATTAAATTTAATCGATCCGCAGAAATTACTCTATCGAAACGACCATTCAAATGATTGCACCAATCAATCATATTCAAAGCTACAATTAAAATAATAACACACTTGCTTCCTTCGACTTGTCAAGCATACCTGTTATGAAAATGCCAATCACCTTGCTTTTTTCAACCACTTACCTCTACAATACACGAACTATATTAATACCTTACTGGAAACAACATACGAGTAAATAACCATTTCAATATATTTCTGTATTTGATTAAGAATTCAAATTCAAATTTAAAAGTTTTTTATCACTTAAGATGTAAGCGGGGCTCTATATTAATTAATGAATAATAATTGCTTTATTAAATTAATAATAATTACAATAAAAAACACATAAATTTGTTGTAGACCACTTTTATTTTATCAAAACTCTACCGGTTTCGGAAGAATCCTTCCTTCATCAGGAGAATATTAAAACTAACTTATGATATTGAATATTGACAAGACATATAAATTTTAGGTGTTGGAGTAGGATTTCCGGGAAGAACAGAGCGATTTATTGGAAAAATATTCAGAATGGGACTAAAAGATAAGTTAATTTGGTTATTTAAAATACTAGCATTATTATTAAGGGATTTTCTAATTTTGAGTGCTTCTAAGTTATCCAATTTTTGCTTTTATTGTTACGGTGAAGAATTGTAACCCCTGTGTCCTTGTTAAAAGTGTGATCTTGGAAAATTAGATGATTGGAAAATTCTGAGAAGTTATTATTATATAAGCATCTTAAATGTTCTGTGACTCTAATATTTATATTTCTAGTTGTTTTACCTATGTAGAACGATGAACAATCATTACAACCTAGTTGGTAAATACCTGAGTGGCTTAATTTATGTTCTCTATCTTTAGTATTTTTTTAGTAATTTACCTAAATTGTTATCAGTATAGAACGCGGGTTAAATGTGGGAAAGAAATTTGTTTGTGCTAAGTGAGGAAAAGTTGGAAATATATAAGATTCTGCGCCATTGAACGGGATTAATTATTTTATTATTATTTTCAGGTGTATTAAATAAAAATGTATTTGTTGAAATTAGTTTAAGTTTCTTATTGAGGATTTTATCAATTAAATTTGTGGAATAATCATTATTTAGAGCAAGGGTGCTTCCTAAACCGGTAGAGTTTTGATAGAATAAAAGTGGTCTACAACAAATTTATGTGTTTTTTATTGTAAATTATGGCGAGCCACAAAGTTAATGCTTTTTACAAATATGTAATAATAATTCATTTTAAAAATAAAAAGTGCAGTATTTTAATTATCATTAATTTAGTAAAAATGACTTCATAAAGTTATTTTACATTATTTGAAGAAATAATAATTATTTTGTTTAAACCACCGTTTTTAATATGTAAATATCTACATGTTTCGGAAGCAAAGTTCCCAGCATCGGGATAAGCAATACGCGTATATGTTGTTTATTTTTATTTTTACTGGTGTATTATTTATCTTGATGAGTGGAGCTCTGATTCTGAAACATGTAGATATATACTAAAAACAGTAGTTTAAACAAATTAATTGTTATTAATTTATTCATTATGACTACACAAAGTAATTTCACGTCTTTTTAAGAAAGGATATGCATTATTTTATTATTTTGTGTAACCCTAACGTGAACAAAGGAAAAGCATTGAATATTGTTACCAATTAAAATGGGTTTTGTTTTCTACTGCTGGACCGTTAGCACCGCAATATTTATTTTGTAGTATATTAAATTAATTAAATAACAACCCAGTTAGAACTAATTGATGTATTCCCCAGTCACCAACCTTCCCATTAAAATATCATTAAAACATACATAAGTTCTTCGGAGTCAATTGGTCATTTCGTACATTTAACACTAATTAATTTAGTATAAGCGCAACCTTATTCTATTTATTTGAACTTATTTACGCTTTCGAACACTATAAATTTTGAACCCATTCGGGATCATTCGATATATCTACGTTCTACAACTTATATAATATTTATAACAACTGAAATGTTTACATTTGATTTCTTAAAAATATGTTTAATGTGTTTTCCTTTTGTGCAATTTACATATATGTTTACATTTAAGGTTATATTGGGTTTTTTTTTAATTAACTCCACACAGGAGGTCCTGGGGAAAATAATTTCCCTCAGGGCCTATATCATCTTTGAGGATGCTTTTTGAGGAGAGGAAGGAGTGAACATGGGTCTTGAAGAGACCCATGTTGTAGGAGGGAGGCAACACAGAGGCCGGCGATTCGTTACTCAGCCGGGCTGTTCAACTCAAGAACGAGTCGTAGAAACGACCCGTTCTCATGTGACAAATGTCAACCGTCTACAAATGTCGGACGCGTGCTTGGCGTGTTTCCCAATTATACATCGAATGGATTGATGACACTAGTTCTTCAGAGTATCTTCCATCGAAATACCGGTAGAACAAGGACAGCAATCCCATCTGACGCATGTGCTCTAAAGATTGCAAATCACATTTTTAAGATAGAGGAATTATCAGTTGCGCACTATTAATATTGGGATGGTAATAGTCAATATATTGTAACTAACACGATGCATTATCTCGGTGACAGGTAATGAATGAAGAGAGACCAGAAAACAAGGCATATATAAAAATGATGTAAACAAAGTTATTGTTTTATTTTTTAAATTATAATGTAACATCACCAAGTTACCGCTTCACATGAAAACATATATTTTTATCTATCAATACTATCATACAACACTTCAATCGCTCGTTTATTACAATATTTTTAGAAAACCTATTAAAAGTGATAAACGGAAAAGTTATGCAAAATCAATTTTTATTACTATCAGTACTCCTCAAATATAGAATTATTTAAGTTTTTTGAAAATTATTCTTCTGTTGTATGGTGGAAAAGCTCCGTGGCGAAGACAGGTCAATATTAAAATAAAGTTCGGAATTGATGTCAAGAACTTTAGTTTCAAACTTCTGAGTTCAGTTTTTACTTTCCGTGGCTTGGAGAGCTTTCTATCTACGGATAAAGTGGTAATATTCCGACAATAGGAAGATTGTGACCTGACGCCACTGTCATAACAATGTCGGTCTTCTAAATTGAAAACTTGGAAGGGCGTCAGGATTTTTGTACAAGAACCGAATCAATACATAATAAAACTCTTGGAGCGCACGACCACCGATGCAGCTGTTGGTTACGTGCACTCCCCTCAACGGCGAGAGCGAAAATAGTACCTACCAACTTTTCTGTCGTCGCAGTTCAATTCTAAAACATCGGTGAGAACACGATATTTTCTACTATAAGCGCAAAAACTCATCATCTGTTGAACGATGACAGATTGAGCGGATCTCCTCTCAATACGCCTGCAGATATAAGTATATCGAATTTTGTTATAGGGCCGCATATCCTCTCTGCATGCTTACTTTACAAATGAGGACGTACAGCAGAAATAATCTTTTAGGGGATCAACCGTCGGAGGGATCAAGTGTCGGGGGGCTAACTGTCGGAGTGCCAACTGTCCGGAGATCAACTGTCATGGAAACCCGTTGAACAAATTTAATAAAGCTTTTTCCATGTCAACGTGCTACCAAAACAATAATGCGATATCCTGCTACATTATAACAGCACCTACATTCATTCAAATCAAATAACGCTAGCGGAATAATTCGAGTTAATAATAGTATTTCGTTTTGCATTCCAATTTACTGGCTTCCAAATAATTATTTTGAATTGAGTAATTTATTTATATTACGGCTTAATCCCGCGCACAAGATTCTATTAAATCTGGAATTCAGACACCCAATAATCCATGAAATCGCACGAGTGGCGTTCGAACCGATGAATACTTAATGGGATGATTGTATCATTATTAAATTGAATAGTAATTTGGAAATGGAATAACTTCTATCACTATCTCTCTTTACTTTCCTACTCATTTTCCATCAGAACAATTTAGGATCCATTACGCGAATCTTCTCGTTACTTTGTTATCTTTGCTTATGCCAACAAGTTGAGGCCAGGAACTTTGACAGTTGGAAGTTCTCGTTTATATTGTATTGGTTGGTTTTAAGTGTGGTCTGAGTTGAGACTCGCGGGACTTGTTCTATTTGATCCTAAAAGAGGTGTTAACAGCCATTACTCTGTGAAAATCCAGAAAATACTTGACGCTTTGCGTAGTGTAGTTTTTTGCGCACTTAACTTTCGAGTACGACGGTTTGCGGGTTCTATTGTCACGCAATGCAAAATATATTAAAATAATATGAGTACTTCTGAACTGAATATGGTCATGTTGAATGTGAAATTTGATAGACCGGTTGCTATGGAAATGTTCCAATCCAAAAAAAAAAACGTTACGAAAATGGCGTGTGTCATATTTAGAAACTTCATCTGAGAAGTAAAACTCTTACAAATAAGACATTCTCCTTCTCTTAGCCATTTTATTCCGTTCCTGAAAAAAACTCCATGAGTGCCATAGCCGCACTGGCTCTTGGAAACGAGAATCTTGTGCGGAGATTCCCATCTTGGGCGATGTCGCCCCCCAAGGGACGTTGGAAATATCCAGAGTAGCCTCAAGGCAAATGGGGAGTGGTGAAAGGCTGAAATGGGGGGCAAGGGCAAAAAATTTTTTTTTTATAAATTTTCCATCTTAATTCAAGTTTTTCGTAGTAACATCGTTGAAAGAATCATGCAACAATAAAAAGGTGTCGTATACAGTCGACCGCAAGAATGAGAGTTATTATCTCTCGCACATAGTGTATACATTTAGATTTCATCGCCTTGTCGTGAAAAATATAGTTAAAAAGTGGACGTTAAGACAAATAACGTTGAAAACCTCTACTCTAATGCGTTATTCATACAATACTTGCACGTCAGAACGCAATTAAGTCAAAACATCAAAAATTCTATTAAAAATCAATGGAAACTTTGTGTTTAACACTTTCCAAATCATGTGCCCTCGAAATAATGAAAAATGCCAACGAAATTTTTTCGAATCGGTTTCCACCAAGGCAGCGCAACGTCTGAGACAATAAAGTTTTTCTTTTAAAGAAATGCAAGTCATTTAATGGAAATTTTCAATCAATGTTAAGAGAGAGCCTTCAAAGCCTCGCTAGAGGGGGTGGAAGAGGTGGAAAAGGTGCGAGGAGTATGATTTGGCCAGTGATAAACCTAATAATTCAGCCAAGGGGAATGAAAGCTTCATACCGATTTCTAAATTGAGAGCAACAAATGAAAATATCAAGATTCATGTTTTATGGAGATCAAAAATAATAGTTACCTACCAATCGTATACTAAAGGGAAATTAATAAGATTATCAACGGTTTTTTTTCAGATACCTAAATATGTGAATTAAAAAAAAATCTTTTAAATCATTCTACCATTAAAATTAAACTTTTTTTTAATTATATACCCCATTTGCCATTGCTTCCATGATACAAATAGGGATTTCGATTAATGTTTTTTAATTCTTTTAAGTTTTTTTATGTTTATATTTTTTCCCTCCTGTAGTTCCGCTTGCTTAATATTGGTTACATTCTACAAGGTGAAAATATCCTGATAATCCAATAACCAATATGAGAGGGCACGAAACAAACTTGGCATTAGTCTTTCATTTGAGATATTATTGATCCGATTGGCTGATTACTTGATGACGTGGTGTTTCTTTTTTAATTTATTTAATGTAAAACATATTTTCGATGTATGTTTTCATTCACGCGAATAATAACTCAAATTTAATTAAATATTTCCATTACGGAAAATGTACAACTTCCGTAGATGTGTAGGTACCGCAGCTAATTTAATATTTCCCCGGAAATCGTGCAGTTTAAAGTCAGTAATTGAATATTGAACTTCACACAAACAACTTTATAAATGAAACATGTCAGCTTTACAGTGTTACACGTCCACAAAGTTTGGAAGGCGAACATTCAAGTCCAACATTTTCATCACACCAATTTATATCGTATCCCCATATAAACAAGGAACATTATCCCGTACAGCTCGAATGTAAGTTACATTATTTATTTTGTTTATTACGGAACATAAATGAGTCGTGGGGAAATGCGGATTCGAGGAACAGAATAGTTCCATATTTCATTTCTTTGTTTCATTTTTCGCAATAAAACTTTCATTTTGAATAAAGAATGTAAAAATATGCCACAGTGGAGTTTAATTTCTTGGAAAACTACCATTTTGTGAAATGTTATGTTGAATTTCACTTCGAACTTATAATATTATTTACACAAATTGGTTTAATAGGTTGTAGAGGGGAAAAAACGAACGAAATTCGAAAACGGAAATGGAAAATAGTAAGTAATAGAATAAATCAATACAGAAATTTATTTTATCCTTTTTAAGCGCTACCAAAAACATGATATATACATTTTTTGCGTTTACGATTTATACCTGATTAACTAAACGTGATCTGGAGATTTTAAATGTGGGTTTCAATAAAAAATTATCACAACTACTAATTCAAGACACTTTTGAAAGACAATCCCTATTAAGATGTTTAAATTATTATAAGAGGTCATAAAACAGCAAAAAGTGCACGTTAGGTCGCAAATCTGGCCGGATCATGAGTTTATCGTGGGTTTCATCCACTTGTATAATGGCACTTAATCATAAAATTATAAGACAAAATGCGTAAGATGTATTTTAAAATCAAATATTGATTTTTGTAACATTGTGCGTTTCAGCTAACAGCTCATTTTGGCTGCGTTTGATTATTCTAAACCACATATAATTGATGTTTTTATTAAAGCACTCATCGCCTATTTCCTAGCAATAAATAGTTCGGGCATGTAAAGCGAATGAACGAAGAAAGGGGTGAATGTGAATGGAAGAAGAAGCCGGGGACGTTCGAGGAAGACGTGGCACGATCAAGTGAATCAAATACTTGAGTCGGGCCATCTCAGAAGTCGGAATAACAGAAGAGAATGTATGAGACGTTGTATGAATGTGAATGAAGCAAGAAGTGTATGCCAAGATCGAGTTGTTTGGCGGTCCGTCCTCTCTGCCTACCCCTGCTGGTCAGTTAGTTAATTAATTAGACTGGCAATGGTAATGGTGGGGAATGTGTGTCCCGTCAATAAGGCCGTGTAACGCTGCAAAAGTGTGGCCCAAGCCTTTGAATTAGTCCATGTACTCGTATTGAAAACACGAATTCATAAGACAAAAACACGATCTTCAGCAATTACTCCACCTAACTCGTATAAATTTGGAAGCAAAAACACGAAATTTGAAATTACGACAGTTTCTGGTAGCGGACAGGTGGCGAACAGAGGCGAGCATATGTAACAGAGCGGGGAGTAGATAGATATGGTGCGGCAATATTACCGTAATATCGGTAGTGAAGTGATCTCACCGGCAAGACGGGTAATACGTCGATCAAAATAAGTAATACATGAACATGTTGCCCGGACATACGGACATATTGACAGCTGCACGCAGGCAATGCATTGGCGTAAAGTCTTGCTCAAATCAGGCACCCCTACTGTTTAAAGTTCGTATGTAAAATTATAAAGGTATTAAGGCCTCCACTTTAATTAATTACACACAGACATGTTATTCCCACGATATCGCTGCTAAAATAAATCAACAAATTGATTTCATGTAAATAATCTGAACACAACAACCGCCGATGAAATTCACACGATTTATAGCGTTGAATTCACACTGCACTGATGCGATCGCAAACCGGCACCGATCCGATCACGTATCGTAACGGCCGACAAATCTTCGGACATTAGCCGCGTTCCGGCGAAACCATGTTCCGGGCATTTGTCACCCGGGCAACACCGCCCTTGTTCCCTTGTTCCCTTGTTCCCTTGTTCTCTTGTTCCCCGTCCCCGTTGATGTCTCAACCGATAAGTAATCGGCCGCGCGGTCAGTGTGTGCCTGAATGTGGTGTGAAGAACCCTGGGAATGTATGATTGTAATTCTTTCTGGGGTGTTGTTAGTCTTTTTGTAAGTGTTATTTGGATGGTTGCAATTTTTTTTAAAGTTCATGTAAAAATTTGCGTTCTAGTTAAATACAAGTCGAATATATGACAAGAAAAAACTATCTTTTGCAGGCACCTTTAAAAATTACAATAAATGAGCTCATGGTGGTAATTTATGACGTGTGACATTAATAAAATGATAAATAATTCGATTTTAACTAAAGAACTTTTCAATTTTGCAATATCTTATTGGAGCTTATAAACCTCATTGTAATTAATATATGTTAAATCATTGAAGATGATATTAATATCTCTCAAATTGAAACATGAAACCGAAAAGACACAGAAAAGAAAAAAAGTAACAGTAGCAGCTGAAACTAGAACCTCATGCTCTATCCGGGACCTAGCGCTCAAATCCACTGAGCTACGACTGCCCCAAACCGTCCTGTCATTTTTATCGTTATCATATTTTGATTTCTAAGAACTATCAATATTTTCTTCAATTAAATTCCCATATTTTGGCTGCTACCTTTTATCATGACTACAAGATTCTACCCGAATTTATTTGTAATCTTTAGACGGTGTATCGAATACTCGTATAACTATGTATTTTTTATTTATATGGGATATATGTTGACTTTTTCTACAAGTCTTTTCAAACGATTGGTATTCACTTTGTGGCGTCATTATTAATAAATTAATTAAAAATACACTTTGCATTCACCACTTAATAAATATTCATAGATATCTACATGTTTCTATAATATTTATATATAATATTCATATATTCCTGATGAAGAAAGCATCGCTTTTGAAACATGTATATATATATATGAATATTTATAAAGTGGTGAAAACAAAGTGTATTTTTAATTCATTTATGTGTTTAATCATTGATGATAATACCTCTCAAAATGAAAAATTAAACCGTAAAAACACATAAAAGAAAAAGGAACGCTAGCAGCCGGGACTAAAACCTAGGATCTCATGGTCTATTTTACTTTTTCCGTTTGTTTTCGGTTTCGTCATTCATTTTGATAGTTTTTAGCATTATCTTCAATAATAAAAATAAAAATTTCACTTGTATAAAAAAAAATTACTTCACAAAACAAAATTGATGCCAATAGTCATAATTTAAAAAATCACGGGTACATTTAAAAAAAAAAACTATACAGCCTAAATATGGCAAGCCTTAATGTAGGTCCTTTTTTACGAACTCGTCAAATGGTACAAATATGTTGTTATTGCAAAGGTTGTCATTTTGCTACACTGACGGTTGCTTTCTAATTGGAATCTTTCACATGCCTTTGACATTTTACTTAGAACGAGTTCATCGAGAACTAATTCGTCTTAAGTAGGCTGTATATCATGATATTCGAATATGTATTAATCCATATTAAATTGTACGAAATTTGATACCATCCTAATGCATACTCTCTCTTTCAAATAACTAAGTTTCTCCATATTAAAGTACCTGCGTAGGAATATAAGCGTTCATGCGAGCTTTTTTCCATGAATTGTATATGAAGGCGAGGGTCCTTAATAATATTCTGAAATTGGATTTATGAGGCAATGTCAACACAGATAATGTAATCTAAATATTTCATCCAAATAAATTTTATACATGATACATGAAATCAACGAAGTTTTAATGAAGTATAAACACAAGTTAAATATCAAAATTTCATGACTTCAATATTTACAAAGAAAAAATAATTAATTAACCTCCTCTGGGAATCACTTTATTTTATAAGTCAAGATTACTTTTTTTTTAAATCGCTTTTTTGCTTAATTAAATTAAGCCCGCAATACGTTGTTGTTACTTAGAAATATTTAGGAAGAAAACTAAAGCGCTGTTAAGTGAGGGTAGTTTTCCATAACGGTTGATCAATTGACAATATCTGAATTCGAAACTGAAACGTTGCCTGAAATAACTTTAACCGGATTTAGTCTCTATATATGAATAGACAGTAAATTTTGAACCTCCCTTTTCCCCTCTCCTTGCTTTCCTCACTCCCTTCAGCCTCATAAAACACCTCCAAGAGTATATAATAGTCGCACTGGCCCCATACAATTGGAACTCTTGTGCGGTATCCACATAAAAATTAAGATAAGAAGTAACTTTTACAAAAAAATAACCTCGTTATTCTGCTAATCAAAAAATGCACAAATCGTTTAGTTATTTGGATTTTAATTTCATCTCTTGTCTTGGAAATATTTTTTTATTATCTTCAATCCGATAAAATTAAAGAATCACTCACCTTTAACTATAATTGTGTCCATACAAGAACATGGTGTTTTTCTCCGTAAACGCTATGGATTCTAAAATTTTTGTCTTCGATATAAGACATATTGAAGCAAATACTTTTCTCGGTTAACTTATCAATTTGACTGTCCTAAAACGGGATTTATTCCCAGCTGGGCAGTCAAATCTTTCTTGCATTTTATTGTTTAAAAATGTGTGTTAATAAATAAATAAATAAACTATCCTGATAAATAATTCCACGTTTTTAACATCGAATCTACAAATCCTCCATCCACCCCCTCTCGCCAGCAACTGCGAGGATCTGTTTGACAATGCAGACAGGAATATTTCTCAGATATGGACAAATTGCTGATGGTTACAGTAATAATTAGTCCCCTGAGAAAAAACATCAAAAGATTCCCCAGTTTCACACTTTTATTCACCGGCTTAACGATTTTATCCGTTTCAGTGAAATAGTATTGATCGTGCAGGCATGTCTGAAACCCATTTCAACAATGGGTGGTTTTCGTCACAGAAGTTTTTACACATTTTTCTTTAAATCGATAGGTTGAGAGTTAAAATTCTAGCTACAACAAGCAACAATATATTAACAATAATAGTTAAAGATTAAAAGAGAGTTTTATAAAGAGTTTAATTCATATCTGAAGACATTTCATGAAATGCAGCGATTCGATTGCTGATGGCGGTTTCTCATTTAGAAAATTTTCCATTCTGAAATGGGAGGCTATATTCAAGTCTTTCTGAGTTGCTGCTTCATTAATGAAGAATCCTATTGATGTAGAGCTGCTACATCAACATTCCGGACGATTGTGACATTTGGTCAGTCCAGCGCATCGGTGACCTTCATCTGCTTCTCCTACCTTCCACTTGCCAGTGAGCATAAGTTTCTCCAGATTCGTGCTTTCAGAACAGTGAGCAACGTACCCAAAATATTTTAGGATACGCTATAGGCAGATAGTTGACAGCCTCTTTTAGATCCCTTGGTCTTGCAGATTTAATAAATTAGTGAGCCTGGCTGTCCACGAAATCCTGAGCATTCTCCCCCGGTGCCTCATTTAAAGGGCGTCTATCCGTTTCAATGCGCAGTTATAAAAAGTAATGTTTGTATATTACTAGACCACTCTGATACGGTTATTGTGGATATCAATAGTTATGGTTTCACAGGGCATGCATAGATTTGATTTTTTTATGTTTTATTTAAAGTAAATCCAATTTAATAATGTTATTTTCGACGTTCTACAAGTATTTAAGTTTTTTTTATTGTGAAAGCTATTTTATCTTACTGTAACAACTAAAGATAAACAAAAGAACTAATAATCCAAATATAAAGTAATTAAATAAAATAAGAAAAATTATCTGTTTTCACGAAACAATACAATTCATTTAAATATTTCAGGTATCCACCACTCATATTTAAATTCATTGACTTAAATAGCATTCACATTATTATAAAACAATTATGAAAAACCTTAGTTTTACCTTCTTGTCAGTTCTTGCCAAAAATACTAATAGATCATTTCAAACGCTATCAAAATAAAAATTGTGCACGGGTAAATAAAACCGTCCAAGTTAGTCTTCTCAGTGTTACCTAACCACGGGTTAAATATGGCTTCGAACGCAAAAACAACTGTCACAACAATTTTAATAAACTTAAGTGCTTGCGGAACTTAATAATAACCATGTTAAATTGATTAACTTTGAAAAAAAATTAAAATAATTTTTTTTGTACGTAATAAGTACAATAACAATCTCACATAAATCAATCATCTAAATTTTAATTAATTATCCTCAGGTACATTCGCTTCACTGGAAAGCAATTTCTGAAACACATGAAATATGCGCATAGCATACATATAGCATGTTTTGTTATTCGTATCGGTATGTTATCATTAAATTTTCTGCGTAAAATTGAATTTATTACTCTGTATTAGGGAACTCTGAATGTTTGATTTCGGAACGCAATTACAACTCCCTGTACAACTCACGTGTTTTTTTTCACATTCGTATTTCATCTTGTATCATTTTTATCAGTAAAATCTTAAATCCCGTTTCAGTGAAGTTTCGGGATTTTCAGTGCCAGTTAATCTGATTTATGAGGGATGAGTCCTGAAGCCCTCACCCCTGTGACCTCCTGGAATTTGGGGCGAATCACCCCTCAGTATCCGGTGCTTCTCGTCTTAACTTAAGATCGGAGCCTGATTCAAAATGTCTATTATTACTCCGAAGCTAATAAAGTTCGCATCGCCATTTACCTGTTCCGAATTTTATTAAATAAAGCTGTTTGTAAAAGAGTTCGACAAGTTAATTACGTAAATGAGGAGTTTTTAAAAGTGTTGTAAGAACAGAACAAGTAAATAAAAAGAGCAAAACAGAAGGTCGGAGAACCCTAGCTTGCTTCAGATAACAAGTCGCTAAAGTTCAAATCATCAATATGGTTTATACCAAAGGAAAGGCAATATTTAGAAATGATTTGAGCTCTCCTGAACGTTCAACTGACAAAGTGATTTCGTTGTGGTTTTTATTCTGGTGAACCGCACTTATAACAGGGTCATGACCATAACGATATTCTCGTTCTTCTTTACAAGTCTTCTAGCTCCAATCATTGATGACACTCATTCATCCGTCAAAGCCAACAGTTCTCTTTTGGTTGACAGATGATCTCATCTGTACGCTACCTCTGTTTCGTTTTTTTCCTATTCATGCAAGTTGTCGTATTTTAATCGTTTCCAAAATAACCCCACTTGAGAATAGAGTTGTGAGAATATTGACAGAATGAAATGCGCTTATAGTTATATTCATCATCAAAATCGCTACTACAACCCTTAGACAGTCCTAAATACCACTAATCCGTCTAGTTCTGGTGCTCCTGTTGTCTCCATTCAGTTCCGATACCACGTTATGCAGCCACCGATATTAAGGTTTTTCAACACTTCAGTATCATTTTGGCTAACTATAAAGAAACTTTTTGGTACTCGGCTATCCTGGAAATGTTAACAAATATATATATATATAAATCAATGTAAGTTTGTTTGTTTGTTTGTCTTCGATTTTTGTCTTCAATTACTGGACCGGTTTCGCTGAAAATAGTACAGTTTGTTCTTATTAGTGCTGAGAAGGTTTTAAAAGTAGTTTGAATGAAATCCACATATGTGAAACTATGACGTTTTAAAATTAGTGTGACAAACATTGAACCCGCCATGTTTTATTTAGGTTACCCCGTAGATATAACACTCTGATTAGCCACAGATTGCATATTTAAAAAAAAAGGTTTTTTTGGTAGAATGTTTTCAAAATGGAAAACACGAGTAGAACTTTATGATTTGGATACATTTAAAAAAAATAATCGTTTGGAATGAAATAAAATATTCAAATGAATGTTTCTTTATTTGGAGATAGTTACTTTCGATGTCAAATCAATTACTGTACCCTAGCAAGGCCGGGTACAAATCATCTAGTTTCTAATAAAAATATACTTCAACAATATTGGTTTGTACACTATACTAACACAAATGGGCCAACCTGTTTTTCTAGTGTTTTTATTTTTTTATATCTCAATAGCGGTAATTATTTCAGTAACATGTGGAGAAAGTTACTTTTTTAATCCAATTACTTCTTAAATTGTAAGCTCTCCAATCATAATATAAAACATTACATTGTAATAAGTATTGTAGTCACATTCATTATTACTTCGGTTTCAGGAGTATGGAAATTCTCTACACCTGAACAAACAACACATCGCGTGATGCTACCGCCAGACAAGGAAGCAATGATACTAGGTACCGGGAAATAGAATGATACAGAAAGAGACTGGACGAGTCATTAGCGTTCGTTAACGGAATATGACGGCATAGCATAACGGCGTAACGGAATATAATGGACCGGGTGACGCTCGTTATGCAAAATCGGAAATCTGATGAATTTAGGAGGCCTTTACTTGCGCCACGCGACTGCTGAGAAATGCAGAATGCAATAATTCTGATTCCACAAGACTAGGCTTTATCGCACACTGAAATTTTAATTATATTGTTAATGAAGGTCACATTATTTCACGATTGAGATGATTTTATTAGGGAAGAGTATTTGGATGGAGTTTAGTATTAGAGTGAAATCTCTTACCATCTTCTCTTAGACACAAAAATATTGTGTATGAAAGCCGGTAAGAGTTATGTCAGTGTCTCGTTCCGAGGTGAACGATACTCTAGGTAACGTCCTGTCAAGAGACTAAAATTCAAAATCGACATATTGTATTTAGTAAGCGAAATCGAAAAGCCAAATTCTAGTTTCCTCCCTCAAATTCTTAAACTAATTATATGCACAAAAAAAAATTACAATTACAAATCCATAAGGCACTACTAGCTTATGAACATTTATATACTCTGTTATTCTGACTCTTGACATAATCACATCCTGTGCCATGGGGCGTCTCCGATTTGTTACCACAAACAAAAATAAAGAAAAAAAGTAATGGTTGCATCTGGGACTCGAACCCAGGACCTCTCGGCGACGTATCCGTAATCAGAGTGTTTCCTCCCTTAACAAATGAGTATGTATGAGACTATATATGAATTTGATTGAAGCAAGGAGTATATGCCGAGACAGCGTTGTATGGTATATCCTATCTGCCTACCCCTGCTGGAAATGGAACTAAGGTTAGTAAGTTAGTTAATATAATGTTATTGTTAAAACATAACATGAAACAATGAAAATAAGCATTTTTCACGTCAAAACAATTATTTAACTAGGGTGGAATCTCTCGGTCTAAATGACAAATTGAAAGTGCGTGTATCTTGGAGGCACGAAAGACCACAAATGGTTCAAAATAGTCTCGTCACCTAATTACACGGGGAGTTAATGTAATGCTATTAGTTTCCTAATGTCTTCCTGACAGAGCCTCATTAAAGGTATGTCGACTAGAATTAAGGGTTTTCGAGTGTACTAATTTTTAGGGCATAAAACAGAAAAATAAACTCGAAACAGGTTTTGCCTAGTGAGGAAGATAGTATAAAGCATTTAAATTAATTATGAAGGTAAATGTGTTCCTGACTGTATGAAACTACAAACTATTTCTAAAAACACCGATGAAAAGAAACGTACTCTGTCAAATTCAATTTGTCTTTTGGGATTCGGTGCACTTTTTCGTAATTGTATTCGAATGTCAAGTTTTTTGTTTTTAGGTGACGAATACCATTACCTGACAATATTTTAAAAAACCCTACTACCAACATTATAAGAAGAAAATGTTTATTCTGAAATGATGGCGGAATTGAACCCACGACGCCTGAATGGGAACCTGACTCATGTATAAATGCAGCTACTAACCGGTCTATAATATCAACTGTTTGTATCGCGACCATTGATGGTGGTATTTGCGGTGATCGATTTATTTATCAAAATGTACGTTACATGTGTTTTCAGGCTATCACGTACAAAAGTATGTTGAATAGTTTTTGGGGATGTCATGCAGTGTTGCGCTTCCTCCTCCTTTAGCCAACTTTTCAGACAGCGTTAGAGTGTCCCCCTTAGGCAAATGTTTAGATTGTGGTGTGGTGTGTATTTATGTATGTAGAAGTGATGCCGTGTAGCGCGCGTTAACCCTATTACGGCCGGTATTTCAATAAAAAATTATTATTATTGTTGGCAATATTAATGTGGTTTTCGGCATTGAATTATTGTGTAGCCGTCAAGTACCGATACCAAGAACTATTCCGAAAACAACATTATTAGGTTGCGAGCAAGAAAAAAAAAGAAGTGAAAGACAGAAACATAAAAAAAGTTACAACCAAGGTTCTGGACCACTACTCTATTCGGAAGTAACATATGCATACATATACATATTTTTTAATTTCAGTAATTTTAAAATAAAGTATTACAGACCACAATACCGAACAATTGTTATTGGAATCAGAATACAATCAGTATCATATTTGAATTTACTTCTTATGTTTTCATCTGGCTGCTCTATAGTTTCAAAATTGTTTTTCAGTTATATAAGTAGGAAAAGTCTCCTTTTTAAATTTCCGAAACCGTTTTATTTGTAGCCTTAAAAAGGTCTCGTTTTTCGATTTTCCGTGTGACAAAGATTTAATTAAATTTTTTTTCGGTCTTACCATCGTTAGCAATCACTTTGTGGTTCGACATCATGTTAAATAAAACAACCACTTTGTCAGGGCAAATATATTATTCTTTAGTTATTATATTTGCCCTGACGAAGCTTGATCTAAGCGGATCCGGTTAGCGTAAAAATACAATAAATCCATGGTTTATAAAATTTACTTATTAGAACACAAAAAGTCATAATGAAAGTCATACTTAAAGTCCCTGTAAGAACTAGTACTGATGGAATCTTTGACAAACTTAATATTATGTCAAAAAAACAATTATACTCTAAAACAATATTACTTTTATAAATACAAAAAACAAGAAATAACAACAATCACACATATTAGAAACATTAGATCTCAGAGTCAAAAACACATACAACAAGGAATCACAAACACAATATTTGAACAAAAAAACTTCCTATACTATGGTACTAAACTCTACAACAATATCCCACTATCCTTCAAAAATCACAACAACCATAATAAATTTTAAAATCAAATAAAACACTGGATACGTTACATAGATAAATCTGAAATAGAGAATACATTAACACCAAATACAGACTAACACCGAAACCACTCAACTGCACTTAAAACACCTCACCGAACAATTAATTTTTTCATCAATTTAATATAATGTAATTTAATATTTTGTAAATGAAATCCTCAGCACGGAAAATCCCAGTGAGGATATCAATATTAATTATATTATTATTAAAAAAAGAAGATAATAAAACATTACTATTATTATTATTAATATGATTTAATTATTATTCTGACACGTTCCATTTATCCCTACTCAGCGAGATACCCTCTCAAATCTAGTAACAAAATAATAACCTGCAGTCGTACGCAGCGGTGGGGGACTTTATGATATCGTTAATATGACGAAGATTGTAAATACTAGCTTTTGCCCTTTTGACCCCGGAGGGTTTAGTGGGATATAAAATAAAAGGGTTTTCGGTTTTCTATGACCTAGCAAATTATGTTATAAATTTTATTACACTGTTTTTTCTCGTTTTCTGTTGGCTTCCTGTGGCTGAAGACGTCGTCACAACAAGAAACACATGACAAACTTATTGCAAAGGTCGAAAGTTAAAATGTTTTTTTTTTTTTATTAGCTTTTTCTTACCCGTGCTGTCTACTGATTTGACTTGTCTGTGATTATTTCAATATGTCTGTAAATATTTAATATACCTAAAATATAACCACAGAGTTTATATTTTAGGTGTTCCTCAGTGATACTTTTATGTATAAGTATTTATCGGAGGTAACAGAAAAAGATGTTTGGTAGAAAACTCGTGTAATTTTTTTGTTGATATGTACGTATGTCTGCGTGCATTAATAACTTGCCGAGTTATGAGGTAGTGGACGACAGAAGTACGGGGTTTCGCACACTGCGGCGTCAGTAGTATTCGGCGATCTGCCGGCTGTAATGGACATATCATGCGTTTTACGCGTGTCTGATGTTTTTTTTTTCGTTTTCAGAACTCGATATTTTACTATTAATATTATTAAATAATTTACCTAAGTAATAAGTGTGAACTATTCAATTTTATCCAACTACAATCTTACAACATTCTAAATGTGTACCCTGTACACTGAGTGTACGTCACCAGAGCTCGGGGGATTTTTAACAATTTAATAGAAGATTTAATCTAGATTATGTTACATATTGATAATAATCAATCAAAATAATCTTATTTTTCATGTCATTCCTGGAAGAAAGATGCTTTGATTACAAAATGGCTTTATTTAGTGGACAAATCTAAATACCTCACTAATCATTATTGTTAGCTTCACCATCGTTTATATTTTTATTGGTGATAAAACACAAATGCAGACATTAAGAAACAAATAATATAATTCAATAAGCATTGTAACAGGGGGAAGAGGATGGGTCCCCACGTTATGGCTCCAGTGTAACAAGAGGAAGAAAATGGGTCCCCACGATACGGCTTCGGCGTTAAGAAAGGGGGAAGAAGGACTAGACACCATCCACGTTGGCCGCCAGTGTAACAGGGGCAGAAGCCCCACGCGAGGGCGACCAGTGTAACAAGGGGGAGGAAAAGTTGGGTGCTTGTATAAAGAAGGCAGTTGAACTCACCTCAAGGCCAGAAGCAGGGCTGATCTCAGGTTCCATCAGGTTAGCTCAGCTGGTAAAGCATCTCATCTCTTATCTCAAAGTCGAAGGCCGGCCGCAGCCTTGTATCGGGGAAAGGTAACTAACTTCTAGTCAGGATTTATTTACAGGACAATCATTTTTACAGGTAATCACATACGGGGTTTCGAATCTAGGAGCTGATCCTAATCTTATCTGATTTTTGATAATCTCTCTCTGAGGAATCTCCAACCGGACATGTTATCCAAGGGCACAGTTATTAACAGCACACGAAAGGGGGTGAATCAAATCGCCTTACATGGGCAGTCGGCGACAGTAGTCACGATTCCTTTGGTGTAAAGTTGGCAGACCAGAGACTCTGGATTTCACATGTACAATGGCAGACAGGACGCAGCGAGTTATTGCACTGATCACTGACTTTAATATTTAAGTACAATGCAGAGGTAGCAAGGCGTTTATAATGTACTGATGCAATAATGGGCGGCCACGCTGCACGCACCTGACGGCTCTGTGTCTGGATTGGTAATGCTGGCGGTTGATCGCTTAGCGAGGCCACGCCGTAATGGCGGCCGGAAGCTATGTCCCGTACCTTGTCTCATTGGTCAAAAACAATGATGGCGGGCGGAAACGTGTCGCTATTAGTCGAATAGCGACGAGCGGCTAGGTGTATCTTTAACTAACTAGCGGCTAGAAGTATTATTCTTTCAACGAGCAGATTTTCCTAATTGTGTTACGTAACAGTACAAGTATACTGAATGTAACGTTCCTGCATAATTACTTTACTTTAATTAAATAAATTAAAAATATAATCTAAATTCAAAAAGAATCTACCTGTATCCTAACTATTTCTCACAGATTAATCCGACATCAAAACTTTTCCGAAATTAGTATACTAGGGGTCCACTAACTCCGGGTGGTTGTATTTCTTGTTTGATATCTCGTCAAATAAAAAACACGTTTTTCAACTGACTTCATTTGAATGTAGTCTACTAAATACTTACTTTGATTTCATCTAGAGTAGGACTTAAAATACTGCTTCTTGTCCTACTAAAAGTAATATTATTTTTTTGATATTTACAGTGAGTAAGAGCCGAGTCAGCGTTAACCGATATTGCCCACCCACAAAATGCTGACATTCGCACAATACAAATAGCACATAGCGTCAATAACCAGCTGGTATCAAATAATAGTATGACTAAGCTTGTGTTTAACAAAGCCCTTAAAAAGGATATCGGCTACATCGTCGGCTGGGTACTTAAATGTTCTATTAGCACTTCCCTAATTGTCAGAACAGGGTTTTCAAAAATTATATCGTAAATTTAATGGAATACATATTTTTTTTTAATAAAAAAAATATATATATTATTTACAATAATTTTTTTTTTTTTATTAAGTTGAAAGTAATACACAATTATATCAATTTCTTAACTTAATTACATACATATTACAATACTTAACTATAACATATTATTCATATCTTATTTTATTACTTATGTTGTGTATCATATTACCTAATATTATATACATTATTTAGATATCTTACATGTTATTCCTATCGTATGAATTATTCTTTTATATTATACTTTGTTATTTTACTCAATTATTTTGACATTGAACGGTTTTTTTAATGTTTTTTTCGTTTCTCCGTTTTCAGGCAATCGGAACTTATTGAAGTTTATTAACCTCGTTGTAATGTATATTTAATCAATGTAAATAATTTTAACACCTCTCAAAAGGAAACATGAAACAGAAAGGACACAGAAAATAAAAGGATAACGGTAGCAGCTGGGACCCGAATCCAGGACCTCATGGTCTATCCCAAACCTTGATGCTACCGTTATCTTTTCTGTATCTATTCAGTTTCATGTTTCATTTTGATAGTTGTTAATATTATCTTCATTAATCGAAAAAAAAACTTTGGTAGGAGTTTTTAGAATTTAATCTATTTACTTTTATAGATAAAATAAAAAAATAAAAAACATTTACTTCCCCTTGTCCTACTCGGGTCGGGGATCCGTCGCATCGACAAGCCGCCTCCAGACGTCCCTGTCCTGCGTTACTTTAACGGCATCCTTCCATAGTAGGTCCAGCCTTTCTTCGCACAGCCTCTGCAGTTGCTTCTCATACCTATGTCTGGGGCGGCCCACCGAACGTCTTCCTTCTGGAACAACCTTCTGGCATTCTTAACACGTGTCCAAGCCACCTCAGTTACGACTTTTCTATGAAGAGTGATAGTGGATCGGTGTTTAGCTCCTCCCGAATCATCGAACTTCTTATTTGATCCCATCTTATGACTCCTACAACTCCTCCCAAAATCTCATTTCGGCAGCTTGGACCCTAGAACGTGTACACTAGTTCAACATCCAAATCTAGTCAGTATAAGTAAGCGTGAGGCGATACACTGATTTGTACGCTGCAAGCTTTTTCTCGATACTTACCTCAGCTTTACTTATCACTGATCTGTAAAGAGGACGCAGCACACCGCTTGCGCACCTATTTTACGGTCAATTTCTCCGTTTTGGCGGCCATCGCTCAGAATTTTACCCCAAGGTATTTAAATTGATCAACCTGTTTCAACTGTCCCCCGTTAGCGAAGATGTGACACTGAGTTGAGTCTCTTCCTATAACCATAACTTCTATTTTTGCGGTGTTCATCATCATTCCTGCCACCCTGCACTCTTCAATGAAGCGGTTGATGCACTCCTGTAGCCCCTACTGGGAGGCGAATAATCTCCTGGGGCGCTATTCCCGTTATTTCTAAGGAAGATTCCTTAACTTTTTCCTTAAGGTTAAGCCCTTCTTGCTTTACTGCGGTTCCGGTTCTCTCGGATGACAGCTGTCAGTTTAATTCAGCGAGCGACATTCATCAAAAATGTCAATATTTTCGATGTTTTAACAAGATAAAAACTCAATATTAAGTATTTTACCAATTAAGTTATTATTTACTTTAAACATAATTATCTATAAAACATTATTAAACATTATATTGATGTTGACATTTTTGACAATTCACGTCAAGCGCAAATTCAAATGTCACTTTTAGAACCAGAGACAAAAAAAGGTCATTACTATCTAATGAGGTAGGTCCCTTTTTATAAAACGTGATTCTTCGTTAAAAGCTTACTTATGGTATTTAAAAATAAAATAAAAAAATTTTAAAAATGAATTATAATATAATGTAATTGTTTTTAAAAGTTTTAGTTCAAAATCTTATGTCACGTGAAGATATTTCATCAATTTGTGTTTTAAAATGATCTCTCGAGAATCTATTTAGGATCTTTTTAATATGTCTCACCGGAAATCCGCAGTTAATCAAGAAGTCTTTAACCCTAAGGTAAAACGTAAGGAATCTTCCTTAAAAACAACGGGAATAGCGCCCCTGATGTCATGGGCAAACAATAATGAGCGGTTTCCTGTATAGCCAAATATTACCGCATTCGATGTTTGGCTAATATTTAAAGGTACGAGGCGTTATCGGTTCTTAAGAATTCAAAGTGAGACCAAATGAATATAAAATCGACACTTGACTCGGAAGTCAAAAACAATCCATCAACCTGTCATTGGCATCAGCTATGTAGCTCCAGAATTGAATAAAAGTAAAATACATCGTGTTCTATACAATTGTATGACGCAAATGAACTGCGTAATTTATTTAATCACAAAGCATGTAAAGGGAAAGGGGGAGAGGGACGTCGAGAGAGATTATTTATCAATTCTAAATAATGATAATATTATTACGCAATACTATAAACATGTTTTTAAAGATTTTTTTTTACTTAACTTAAATAGAACACATTAAATTGGTTACATGTATTCTAATATGAACATAATATGAACGTACTCTAATTTACATTGTATTATTTTTATAACCGTTGTACAAATAAATCTACTCCTGTTAACCATTTGTGAGCCGCTTCAATCGCCGATTTTAATTCGCGTTCCATTGATTAATCTATTATATTAAATATAAAAACACTTAACTTATAGGATTTTAGCAACACAAAATTCCCAAACACGTTGATTCCTAAAATCTGTGTGTGAATTTTGTTTCTTTGCGTAATCCGGTGATATTTGATTTCCGACAGTCATCTTTTAGTCGTGATATAAGCCTAACATCGTCCCACACGAGTTTCACAATTTTTCAAAAAGATAATCTGAACACTCACTAAAGCAATATCATGTAAGTGAATCCAATTGGACACCACACTTGATCTTGATAGTAAACGCTTTGATGATATCTCCCGACAAAAGCACAGTGTCTTAATTCCCCTAATTGAGCATTTAACTCTAAACAATCGCTTGTCCAGTACCACACGGTGAACTTGCAATTCCAGTTTCCGTTATCAGCGGCAGCGATAACAGCCGTTAATTGAGCATTCGCACCAGAGGTGGCCGGTCGCCGTTAGCTTCCGACGTTACGAGCGCTATATCCGTTTCCACTGACGCCGCTGCTTTGTTCAAACAATCGCATCGTAGCCGTGGAAGCTCGTAGCTCGTAGCAGTATGTAAACCGTAGTTCACCGTAGAACAAAGATGTTTAAGTAACTCTTCCTTACAATGTTTGGGCGCGATACTACAGAATGCTTTAAAAGATGTTCAGATATCTTAATTAAATGAAATCTCGCAATGCTGTAACGTTTCATATATTAAAAATCTAAAATGTAAATTTCATTACGTCTTCTTTTCTATGCTTGAATTTTAAGTTGGAGTATTAAATAGTTTTTTTTTAATGCACTATATCGACATATGTGTTTCAATGTAACTACTAGGGGTTATTGAGAATTCCACAGATTGTAACCTTTGTCACAAATTCTGAGAAAAATATTACTGATTAATGTATACTGTTGAACGATGTTCTCTAAGTAAACTTCACAAATGGTTCTACTAACCAGACACAAATATGTTGATACGTCGTAAAAGCTCGTTTCCTTTTAGGTAAATTAAACTTCATTTTGTTAGCCAATAATTGACAGAAAGTTTTTACAAAATTGAAAAATCACAAAACTTTAAAAAATATATCACGACATGCCAATACGGCCAATTTCTTTTCAAAGCGGCCTTGCTTTGGAAACCAAAATTCCTTTAAACGCATGCACCACCCCATTAATTCCATGGTTCACAGTGTTTTAGTTTCTAAAGATACTCATCTTACAGAAACAAACGCCAGAACGGAACGAAATAAACATACCTATACTAAATAACCGTAGCAGTACCCATATCAGCCGAGTGGAACATTTCCTTGGTTAATTATGGGGAAAGAAGTGTTTCTGTATTTCGGAGTTTAGGGGTCTAAGTGTTATTCCTAAAGCTATCCACTTCCTCCTACAAGCGCAAGAATGGGTCATTTAAGTCCGGCGGATCAAGCCGAGATAGTGCTTAGAACATTAACTCGATAAACGTGTATCATTTGCTGGTTAAATTTAGACTATTTTCTATCGCTGTTGACCAATTAGAAAGTTGGATTTTCTTTATGCAACGAAAAACTAAATTTTTAAAAATTAGAAAAATTGTGATTATTTTTCATCTACACTCATGTGGTGAGCGTGTTTTTGGTCATTAAAATTATTTTTAAATGGAAATGAAAACGAACTTTCCCGGGTACTTTTCATAATCTTCATTGACTAGCAAATAATTTTACTTCAAAATCTGTATCATAATTGCTTTAAAACACAATAAAGCAAAGATTTTTAATCTTATTTTGCCCAGTGGCCACTTTTCAAGGATATTTTTCTTCAACGCAATATAATGAAATCTGCACTGGGTCTACTTAACTCCTCGACTCCTGCTTTTCCTAATGATAGCGTTCACTTTGATAAATATTAATAGATAGATTTTTCAAAGATTACGTAGTACACTATTATCCACCTTACAATATGCCCCGAATAAAATAAGTCTGTTGAACACCATAGAAAAAGCTACAAAAATCTCTCAACCCGTCAATAAACTAATTGAACGGTGACTAATTGTCATTTATGAATATAGTTTTTATATTTTCCTAACCTCAATGTTTGCCCTTGAAGCCTTTTAGCTCCCCCAATTTGCTCTCAAGGCCACCACCGATCACCAACGCCCCAAGGTGGCAATATCACCTAAGTCGGGAATCACTGGTCTATAAAAAGATATAAAGACACTGCACCCCATTGGCTACGATGGTTATGTAACTGGTACGAGAACTATTCCTTTCGATTGCTCGGGGCTGAGATTTACAAATGAAGATTAAGTAATGATAGCCAAACTCTGATAAAAGAAGCACCAGAAGTTAAAGATTTTTCCAATGGGGTTAGGCAAACTACAAAAAAAAAATAATCTCACAGAATTTTTTTATACCCTCGCTACATTTGTTTTAAAACAACTATTCATGTCATTTCTGCCCGAGATGTGATGTAGATTAATAATTAGTTGATCTAAAAAATGTTCGTAATGCATGTATTTACATATTATTTATCAATGTTCCTGATTTCATCTCTTTTAACATAACAATATAATCGCAACTATCTGGCAGCGCTCATATTAAGGCGATGCAATGCGAATTAATACAAAAAGGTATGTTTTTGGTTTGAAAAATTGATGGCCCGAAAATACCATAAACAATTTGATTAAATACTGCAAGCAGAACACACCTTGGCCCTTTGTTTAACCGGGCATTTTTGGTGAGTCTTTTTGTAAACCTAGAAAAATATAAAGTGAAAACAAAAAAAAATGTTTGAAGTGAATTTCCAGCTTACGAACTCTTTTTCAGATAGTGTTATATTGCTCATTATTACAAATTAGTTTCTTTTAGAATATGGTCGAAAATCATTTTAGAATTTATGCTTCAGCTTTACAAAATAAAATAAAACAATTATTTTGAGATTTTTTTTGGGTAAATCGAAACATGCGGCTGGTGTTGAGCTGGAATTTTTAATCTTTTCTCCGCCTGCGTAAGGAGGGCATGATTAAGTTCAAATTTTGCAAAGTGGATCCCCTTAAATGGAATTAAAAACGTGTGAAAACTGCACCCTAGGGTAGTTATATAAAAGTTTTGCGTTCAACTAATAAAGCGTATTTAAACCATTAAAAATCTGTCGCAGCTTAACTCACCATGGTCATAACGATATAATGAAGGTATTTAGAATAACTCTGCTCATTCAATGGAAAAATTTACACATACACACACTCACATACACACACTCACACACACACACACACTCACTCATACACACATTCTACATTAATATTTCTTTCCATAAACTCCTTAAATGCCCAACTTACACGTGTATGGAACAAGTTGCCTTTTTGTGACATTTTTACAATCGAAACTTCTTTATGTCTTTTCTACTACTACTTTCTTATCTCCAGAAGACATGTCGTGAAACTCAGGGCGTATATGTAAAGTGGTATTAAAATATTATTTTATGTCGTTTTAAAAACACTTCCAGCCTGCCTAATACCTACGAAAATTCTTACGCAAACTTCAAGCTTAATTTTTTTTCCGGAATGGTCTGGGTCTTCTTCGCGGCCGATATTTTCATATTTATTCAAGACGCACCCCGTGGAAGCTTTCAAGATAACGTAGGACACTCCGCGGTAAGATGCCCATATACTCCAAGGTGGGTAGGCACTACATTTAGGTCAAAACCAGCAAGAAATAAAAGCTTTTATTTAAAATCTTTGATATTCATACGCCAAAATACTTTTTTTATCAAAAGAATCATAGGAGTCATCTTTGGATATGCTTTAAGGAAAGGGTAAATTAAAACTTTAATAGACCCATTGTGTGAAAAGCGAGAGGGTAAGGACGAGTCGTTAAAACTGCCCATTCTATTTGTGAAAACGTAACCTATGTACAAATTTTGGCCGTCCCTTCGGTATATTGGTTGGTTAATTTGTTTTTTATTAATTTGACGCTGAACCCAACAGTATTGCATACACCCCGGAAATCAAGGCGTTAATTAGTCGGTTACATTAAAGCGGGTCCTAGTGAACAGAATTTTCAAATTATTTGAATATTAAGCCCTGGCGGCAGAATGAAATTAAATTTGTAATTAACATATTGAACCCTTTTATTTTTATTTCGATCTCCGTGACATCCTGGCATGTTAATTGATTTTGAACCTTGAGGTCGCGGATTCAAAACAATATAAAATAAATATTTAATTTTTAAGTTCAACAGATAACGGACGTGTTTTTTTAAAGTTTAATGTATCAGATTATTTGCATTTTATTTCATCCCATCTTTTCTTTCCACATCCCATCTTTCCTTTCCACTTCACATCTTTTCCCTTCCTCTTCTCCTTTCCTTCCTCGAATTTCTTTCCGCCTCATAACATTCCAAGAACTGCCTCCCTGGTACCTTACTGCCACCACAAATTCAAGTTGTCACATCATTTGTCACACCGAGTCTTATACTTGAACAACCTCTGGTTATAATACAAAAGGCTGTCGCAGTCAATGGGTAGCACGTTGTCGATTTTAAGGAAATTATTCTGTGTTGCGCTTTCTCCTCCTTTTCGCAGTAGCCAACATTAAAGAGGGGTATATTGTGACTTGGTATCAATGCTAAATAAATAAACTTACGTTTTTCTACTCGGCACATCTTCCCTTGTGGTGGACACTGAAAGGCTTATACGAAGTGAAAGCTCAGCTCATCTTAGCTGCGCGCGTTTGTCGCGAGTTAGACATGAACACCCTAATAGAAATGTAGAGGTTTGATAATTGCCCACGACCGTTAGTTAACGTGATCACGCACTAAGTACCTCAAAATTGATACGTAGTATAATAGTATGGTTATATCTTGACATATTTATTGTGTTCAAGTTTAATTTGTGGAACTCAATTCTTTTAATGTAATTTAATGTACATCAAATATAATCATGTTATTATTAAGTTCTGCGAGAGTTGTTTCGGTGTACAAATTCATTTTCAAACTATAATGCACAATTTTACCTCTTCAAGTCTTTTTGAGAATAAATGATAAGTTGTCGTAAATATGCACGGTAAACTTTTAAATGGAAATAAAAAGCGTGTTTGTTTTTTTTTATTTCTGACATAGATTAAATCATATGACTTTTATGAGTCCGTGTCGGGATGGGAGAAATATCTCCCAAAAAGACTACGATTCTTTCTCGGAAAAATATCCCCAAAAAGACTACGATTCTTTCTCGGAAAAATATCCCCAAAAAGACTACGATTCTTTCTCGGAAAAATATCCCCAAAAAGACTACGATTCTTTCTCGGAAAAATATCCCCAAAAAGACTACGATTCTTTCTCGGAAAAATATCCCCAAAAAGACTACGATTCTTTCTCGGAAAAATATCCCCAAAAAGCGTGGAAGTAAATAAAATCATACAAGCAAGACTTCGCAATGTCGCCTAACTACATTGCGATGGTCTTGTACGCCGAAACAGCTGTCACAATAATAATATAAAAACTAAAATACTTGGAGGACTTAATAAAACATTATTAAATTTAACTTACATAAAAAAAATTTAAATAAAAAAATTAAGTTAAGTGGTGCGAATTAAATACAAAAATAATTAAATTTTTAATTATTAATTATTTTATTGAGATTTTAAAACCTCATTTTAATGTTTAATCATTGTAGAAAATAATATTAACATAAGCCAAATGAAACATGAAAACGGAAAAAAACGACAGAAAATAAAAAAGATTTCAGTCGCATCTGGGACTCGAACCCAGGACATCTGCCAACCCGGGGCAACCGCTTAACCAACTTAGCTAATGAGACCAATTCAATTTATGTCATCTACATCGATTCACATCTCAAATTCAATATTTGTAAATAATTCTCCCGGATAGAGGACCTTTTTTTTTATTTTCTGTCGTTTTTTTCCGTTTTCATGTTTCATTTGGGTTATGTTAATATTGTTTTCTACATTTATTAAACAAAAACAATTAATAACTCCATTTTTATTTTTAATAAAATGGGTATTTAATGCGTAATGGGTATCACGGCCGTGTCAACCGATAAACCGGTCAGGTCAAAAAAAAAAAAAAAAAGTGTAATATAGTTTTAAAATCATCATAATGGAATTCCACCAAAAATGGTTAAATCTGATTTTTTTAATTTGCATTTCGTATTGATACAGTTTATAGTAAAAACATTACGATTATGATTATTTTATTAGCTGTCAATTCCTCATTGAAATCTATCAAAATACGCTGGTGAAAAAACATTGTGCTCCCAGTTTGCACTTTAATTGATTTAATTGATGTACGTGCCATTCAATTAACATCTGTTGAAGTACCTTTTTGTTATTTTTAACATTCTTTAAATAATTTTAAAACTCGAAGCACGCACAAAAACCAATTACTGTATCAACAAAATGGCCGCTGACGGGCGTGACTGGTGCTAATATTCCCGTAAATAAGAATTTTTATTATCTGCATAAGTTTATTTAAGATTGCTGTTTTCCTTTTGTCGCAATGGCACATTTTTATATATACGAGTATATATACATTTTTTTTTGCGCAAGCGATTCTGTATAATATTCAAATTATTCGGAATTATATTAAATCTGTAGAAGCACCTTGCCCCTGTTTGATCTGCAAAGCTTTTATTAATGTGTGTACTTATGGTATTGTTTTTGATATTGGCATATATATATATATATATATATATATATTTTTAATACATTAATCGGTAATTTTGAGATTCGTATTAGAGTTTTCTATGAAAACCATTTTACTCAATATACCTACAGGGTTATTCAAAATGATGGACACAATTTCTCCTCTGATACAAGCGGTCGACACGGGCTTTTTCCTTTACGACATTGAGTTTCCTCAAATTGGTGAAACCAACGACAAATGCTCTTTCCAGTCGGAGGATCAATATTAAAATGGAAACGAGAGGTACGCTGCACTACAGTTGCCGACTTAATTGTACAGAGCTCCCGAATACGTTTGTCCTGCGTAGTCAGTTTATTCACAACTGAAACGAAATGGCTGATTGGTGACGCGAGCACTCGAGCGGTCGCTTTTGCAACTATGAATGATCTAGCGGTGGGATTCGACACTTTCAGACCTCCTCTTTCTATGTAGGTTATTCCCATATAACGTATAATTCAATAAATATGGCGGCACAAAATTGAGTCCATTATTTTGAATAACGCTGTAGATATTATGAATGTTTACTTCGTTTGTTCGGATAAATTAGTGAACAGATTTGAATAGCCAGGTACTTGTCAATTTTCGTCTTCCCATCTCCTCTCCCTCCCCTCACCATTCACCATTACAACATGGGGATGTAAACAGTTCACCACAAATGAGGATGCCATAATCCCACTGCCTTCGGGCAGCTAGTACTCTTGCACGATTTCTATTTATTAAAGGGATTTTCAAATTATATGGAGGGCTTACTGATTCCATCATGTTAATTATTTCATTAATACACATAAAAAACTAAATGACTGGTGAAAAATAACATGTACTTTTAAAAATGTGTAAATATGAAATGTGAGATATACATAATGATTGCAAATTAATCAAATTGTAACCATATTAATCAACAGATTTTTTTATAACTATTGTGATTTTTGTTCCAAACGCAATAAAGTAAATTAAATTAATTTTGAAACAAATCAATATTATTTCCAATTTTGAAGCTGTCAATTCATGGTGGAATTCCATTATAATATAATTTCTTTTTAAATTAATAACCTTGTAACTTTCTTCCACTTGTTTGCTGTCGACCGGACCGGTTTCACCCCATCATGGGCATCTTCAGACTGGCACAATTAAATCTTAATCTATGATATAATAGCATCTATGTCAGGAGTGAGTCTTGTTGCTGTCTAATATTGTACATTTATGACTTGAAATATGTTTTATTGCTGACGGAACGGCTTTACAATTATATTTAAATTACTTTCGGGTTGGTTTATTACCTTCTGAAAGACGGATTACATTGTGTTTGTTATCTATAGATTTTTAATATTATATATATAATGTGTATTGTGTCCGCTTTTATTTAAGCACATGGATTTTTCTGGTTTTATTTTTTCCCTGTGATTTACTTCTTGTTTGCTAAAATGGGTTTTATAGCAGTTTTTATGCTTTAGTTACATGAACTGCGGGTAACCAGATACATTTTAATGAATCCTATATACCATAGATTTAGTTTTAATTATGCCAGTTTGAAGATGCCCGTGAAAGGGTGAAACCGGACCGTTCGAAAATAAATAAGTGGAAGAAAGTAACAAAGGTTTTTTAATAAAATAAAATAAATCTAATATAGTAGTAATACTGGCACGTATTTATTATACTTGTACACGGTAAGATATAATATATTTAATGATAAATGATTCGACGCGATATCCAACTTTTGATCACGATATAAATCATAAAACAAACTCCCTAATGAGGGTAGATAAAAGTTTTAAAAAATAACGATGAATTTAGGGTGTGTTGATCCTATGTCCATCAAAGTTAAAAAATCACATTACCATTGTTTTTTAATGTGCCTCAAAGTGTCTCTATCCGAAGTTTTTCAGCGATTCGGTCAGGCTTTTCTGAATTTATTAGATTTATTATTACCTTTTTCCCAGGTCTATTTTTGGACTTTGTAAATAATGTACACAACATTTACACAGTTCAATGTTGTTTATTCAATGGATTTACGCTATAAATATATTGTGTTAATGCCCAGAAGTACATAATATAGGTTTATTTCCACTGGTCATTACATTGCTGGAATGCGATCAATCTATTGTTTTATTGCAAATAACGACACGGAATTGTTTACATGCCAGGGTTGAATTAATGAAGGTATTTGCAAGCGCGATTAGCAAACAAGTTCATCCATTTGCTAACTCTAAAACTCTCTGAATTAATTTAAACTTGATTTATAAATGGCTAATATTGGAATTAACGACCTCTCTCGCCAATCAAACTGACCGGTCGCAAAGTCGAAATATCGTTCAAATACGCATTCTCAGTGTCGTTTGAACGCAATTATCGATCAATGGCGAAGTGAGAGTAGCTAACAAGTCCATTTGTATTGATTAACCGTTACGTGTTAAACCGTCCTCCAAATCAATTATTCCTTCGTCGGGATACAATGTAATTGCATTTCTATTTTCTGATATCAATATACCAATTATTATTTAATTAAAAAAAAAAAAAACAACAGAAAAATAAAAAGGCATCAGTCGCATCTGGGGCTCGAACCCAGGTCCTCTGTCTATCCGGGACAACCGCTTTACCGACTAAGCTAATGAGACCAGTTCCAGCGACTGATACCTTTCTGTTGTTTTTTCGGATCGTGTTTCAGTTGGGATGTGTTAATATTATCTTCTTCAATGATTAAATACTGCAATGAGGTTTATAAACTTCAATAAGTTAAAAAAATGATATTTCTTTCTAGACTTGTAAAAAAAGTCAATAGATGTCTCATATAAATAAAAATCGTATGGGTATATCCGAAACCCTATTTATCCGATTGCAATTGTGTTCGGGAAGAACTTTGAAATCATCATATGGATAGCAGCCAATAATATGGGATTTGAAATGGACGATAATATTAGCAAGTCTTGAACTTAATTACGATATCGATGAAGATATCGTAATTAAGTTCTTATAGTTATCTAAAATTGAACTGGTCTCATTAGCTTACTCGGTAAAGATATTCTCGGTAATTGACAGAGGACCTGGGTTCGAGCCCCAGATGCGACTGATACCTTTTATATTTTTCTGTTGTTTTTTTTGGAATCGTGTTTCAGTTGGGATGTGTTAATATTATCTTCTTCAAGGATTAATAATTATTATCTTGCTTATTTTGTGTAATTTTTTTTTGTTAATTAATACGGAATTATTTACCTTCTCTCACCACTGCCGGTTTATATGTCCGGGTTTATAATTTTTTCTACGCTTATATTATTATTTTTCAGTCAAAATTGTATCCCGACGAAGGAATCATTGGTTTTGAAACATTTGGATGTTTATTTATTAAAATAGTGATTTCCATAAAAAAATAAATTATTTCATTTAAAATTATGCCACAAAGTTAATTTAGATTTATTAAAGAAGTAATATAGATTATTTGCGTTTCAATGCAAATAAAACTCTCAGATTCACTCTGGTGTGGATTCACATTTCAGAATCAAAACGTTGCATCGATGAAAATACCTTCAGCTGCCTATACGTAACCGGTAACAACAATCCCAACATTCCTCTACTCCCTGTTCTTCTCTTCTTTATTTAGCCTCAAAATATTTCAATGGAATTTAGAGATGATAGATTCCTAATCCCTGTGGAGAACATGAGCTGTTGAGAAGATTCTTTTCGATATTATTTCTGACGTTACAGATTTTGGCAAGTTTGCATGAATAGTATAGCAATATGTTAAATAGCGATTGGGTAAGCATAAGCGTATGTAGAATTAATAGTCGTTATACAGATAAATAATGTCTCTACGGAGATTTATAACGAGATGAGTAGTGGAGATATCAGACATGAACGGAGGAATAATTATAACGGCAGAAGCAATCCGCCCACTAACGCGAAATGGTAGTTTTAACGACTGCGAGTTATGGTTATAATATGAGCCTGCTAGTCTTAAATAATGTTTAAATGAGTACCCACTTTAGTAATATGAATGATCTTCTATATATCTTAAATAATGTTTAAATGAGTACCCACTTTTGTAATACGAATTATCCTATATGTCTTAAATAATGTCTAAATGAGTACCCACTTTAGTAATATGAATGATCCTCTATATATCTTAAATAATGTTTAAAAGAGTACCCACTTTTGTAATACGAATTATCCTATATATATCTTAAATAATGTCTAAATGAGTACCCACTTTAATAATATGAATGATCCTCTATATATCTAAAATAATGTTTAAATGAGTACCCACTTTTGTAAAACGAATTATCCTATATGTCTTAAATAATGTCTAAATGAGTACCCACTTTAGTAATATGAATTATCCTATATATATATATCTTAAATAATGTTTAAATTTGTACCCGCTTTAGTATTATGAATTATCCCTTATATGCGTAGTGTTTATACTCATATATTTTGTGGTTATTCAAATTCTTATTCATAGGAAAGGAACAGTAGAAAATAAACATAAAATCTCTAGACTATTTCTTCCAAACAATATTTATACCTTACTCTGTTTACATAGAAGTTTGTAGAAGTGTTCTTATGTTACACAAAGCAGCTTTTGCCTAATTTTGCTTACCCGTCCTCAAAAAAACATTAAATTGAAACCATTCTATACCTTACTGTTTTTATTTCTCCCTATAACTACCTCGTTATGTGCTTACTTAGTCCATTAATATCGACCTTTGCCTTTCATTGCCTTTTCACTGAGATTTATGCTATAATCGTTTTGTTGAAATACGAATTTTGTTTTACTGCCCTATTTTTCTGCTTATTGGCTATACTTGGATAAAACTTACAAAAAATGTGCTGATGAAACGCATAAGGAACAAACATAATATAAAAACGTAATACAAAACTATGTAATTAAAAAGCTATTTAACTTTATTTCTAGAATATCCATCGAAAAATTATACAAGTAAACGAAACTGTTTTTACATTAGGAAAACAGTACTAATATAATACATATATTATTTTTATGTATTCCTAATATATATATATTTCTCTTAAAATAATTATAAACTCGTGTGTACAAACACAGAATTCATTAAAGCGTCACAAGTATACACACGTACTTTACACGACGATACGATATAACATAAATTCGACCAGTCAGTGACTGGGTTGGCAAATACGTCGGATTCCCACCCAGGCGTCATAATACCTCGGCTGGCTAAGTCCTCCATCATTGCGCAAGCAACGTCTTCCGCTCATGATGATGGTAAATAGTGGAATATTTTCAAATATTGTCTGGTTTTATATCATTGCCTCAATACGTCAATAAAAAAGAACAAATTAATGGGAAATACTTTGTGTACACCACTGTCTACCACATGAATATCAACATGTTTTGGAAGCGAAGCTCCCCTCATCAGGATACACAGTATAAATATTCACTTACAATAATAATTACTATGTATCCTTATGCGGGGAGCTCCACTTCCGAAACATGTTGATATTTATATATTAAACAGTGGTGTACACAAAGTATTTCTAAATAATTCTATTAATAATGACACCAAAAAGTAATTTTACTTTTATTGAAGAAATTTATATAAATTATACCTTCTGAACTTAAATAAACAAAATTAGTAAAGTCTACAATATTTTAATGTGTTATTATTTAGGTAAGTATATATTCTAGTTAAATAAGTTAAAATGTAATTTTCGTTTTTAGGGATTTCTTTTGAACGATATAAATATACAAATTATAATGAATAACGTGGGTATACAGTTTTCACAGCAGACTCTTTTTACAAAAAAAATATAAAACCACCCGTTTGCTCAATCCTCCCCTCTCTTTATCTCCATGTTTCCTTGAATTGTAAAATATTCTTACTTTGCGTAAAGATATTCGTAGTTTTGTTGACAAAAACGGCTAATAATCTATAAAAACGCGATGTTTGAAAATAAAGACTTACCTAATCATCAAACCAACGTGACTGTTTTAATGAAATTATCATGGTGGTTTTATTTTAAAGCCTCAAATATATCTAATAAAATTTTTCCGGAAACCGTTTCTCATTAATTACCTATTGATGAATTCAATTGGCAGTGAGTTGTTGGTTTGTTCAAAATGACGAACATTCAGAACAATGCAAGCCTTTCATTGTAATGAGTATTTTACACTGGTTTAATTGTGAATAGTCAGATGGAATTACAAGCTCGCCTTTTCAATACAATTGGGTTAGTTTGCAATGACTAATCACTAACCTTTTAGTCTGTATTTGTAGTTCAAATTCTGAAATACTGAAAGATTAAAACTAACCAAGATGTTATTTCTCGGTAGGAACAAGCGAGAGAATGGATCACCAAATAACTTCTTCTTTTTTTTCGTCGTACCTAAACCCAATTTACTTAATTCAAATTTATACATTGTCGCATGCGTATATTTCAACTCCAACTCGTGACATTTATTACAAAATACAAATTATTACAAATATTTATAGAACAGAATCCAATTTACTTGATCGTTCCATTTCTTCATTCATTATGGGATGTTTTAGACTTGTATTTTTATCATATTAACATTTAAAAAAAATTCTCCATGAATCCTTAACAGAGTAATATTTTAGCACAGCTTCGTATTTTTTTATATTTTTATGTGGGTTAATTCAAAGTGGGTACTTCAGCAGCTCCCTATGAACGGTTGCTCTTACAATTAACTAGTTTAAAAACTAAGCTGCAATTAAATTAAGCGAATGCTTTCGTTATTTCTAATAAGCGTCGATTTTTTTCGGTTGTGCTTTAAACCGGGAGTATTTGCATCGGGTAATGAACTGTCGCAATGAGCTTAAATGACGCAATAAAAGGACCATTAGCAACTTACGTAGAAAGCTCTCGGACTGTAATGTATGGCGAGCTTTCCCAAGTACAGGCATGTGCTGCGGAATATATTAATTTTAAGATGACCCCGGGGACTAAATTGTACCCAAAGCAGAGCTTTAAATTTATATTAAATTCTTTCGAACCCCTACGCAATTTTTAACGTTAAAATTTCTCCAAATAGAAACAAAAAGCGTGGCTTATTTTGTTTTTCGAAATGAGTTTCCTTATTTCATGTTCGTATTTGATAAAAGCATTGATGAAATTAGTTGTATTTGTAATATCCATGAACTGAACTTAATTAGATCGTATATAATTTCTTCAAATGTTTGGTAACTTTGTGGCATCATTATTAATTATATAAATTAAAAATATACTTTGTATTTACCACTTTAATTAAAATATATAAACATTTCTCTACATGTTTCGATAGCAGTGCTATCATCTTCAGGAATAAATGAATACACAATATTTATATATTTTAATTAAAGTGGTAAATACAAAGTATATTTTTAATTTATATAATTAATTAGATCGCTTCATATTATATGGAATAATTAAACGTGTTGTTATTTCGTTTTTATTGGATCTATTTTCTAAATTTATTTGAATCTTTAACGACTTTCTACTTTTATATAGTACTAGCTGATGTGTACCCGGCCTTGCTCGGATACAATAATTGATTTGACAGCAAAAGTAACTAGCTCCAAATAAAGAAACATTCATTTGAATATTTTATTTCATTCCAAACGTGTACTTTTTCAAAATATATCTAAATCATAAAGTTCTTAAGTACATACCTACTCATGTTTTCCATTTTGAGAATATTCTACCCAAAAAAAAATCTTCTTTTGAATATGCAATATGTGGCTAACCAGAGTGTTATATATATGGGTTAACCTAAATAAAACATAGCGGGTTCAATGTTTTTCATACTAATTTTAAAACGTCATAGCAACAGTTTTACATATTGGATTTCATTCAAACTTCTTCTTAAACCTTCCCGGGACTAATAAAAACAAACTGTGCTATTTTCAGCAAAACCGGTCCAGTGATTTTCGAGAACATCGAGGACAAACAAACAAACTTACATTGATTTATATATATATATAGATAAGTTAAAGTATAAGACATAAACACATAATGACCGGTCAGTGGCTGAGTTTGCATCGCGTTTGGGTCTCACCCCGGCGTCGTGAGTTCAATTCCTCGGCTGGTCCTCCATTTACGACACAAGCAACATCTTCCACTTACTGTGATGGTAGTAGAAGATTTTCAAATAGTGTCAGGTTATTCGTAACCAGGGAATATTTGTCTTTCTTTTTAAAAAAGAAAAAAAAAAGAAAAATATTAATGGGAAATGAGACATGCGTAAGCAATAAAAAGCTCTTATGAACGTGTAAAATATCAAAGGAGAGAAATATAGAAGTTAAGAACATGTGCAAATATCAAATCAAAAAATGAGATCCTGTGGAGGAAGTTTCACGAACGTTATCAGTTAAGTTATTTCAAGTAAGTTTGTTAAATTTTTACTATAGATTACATTACTTACTTTTATTTTTATTCACATTTACTTACTCAAGTCCATTTTACATTTTACTCTTAACCTACCATACATACGGATAATATCTATATAATGTACCATAATATATATCTCTATTTTAATTTAGTTTATATTATTACGGTCCTGAAGAAGATTAAGATCACCCGAAACCGATAGAAAATGTATAATTACAATGAGGTGGTTTAAAACAAAGAATTTTTCATTTAAATGCATAGAAAATGCTTAAAGGTGGGTATATAATTAGTACGATATATTTCATGTTGAGAAGATATCTGCATGCCATGAAAAATAAATTTTATTTCCAATGGGGAGCCCTTATGAGGTTGTAAAATAACAAAGATAAAATTCAAAATCATCTGTAAATAACAAGGCAAAAATAAGCACATATTGTGGGTATATATAAAGCTTTGGACAAATGAACAAAAAAAATAATATTACAAGTTTAAAGGACTTAAAATATTTCTATACGTCATAGCTTTAATTACTAAATGCATTATTACAGTGGGTGGAGGTATACGTACAATATTTTTAATATAATAAATTAAGATAAAATGTAAATACTACAATATCTGTTAGTAATATTAGTAGTCAAAGGAGCTGAATTTCATGATAATTCAATAAACTATGTATTATAATGAATTTTTATTTTATATAATAAACAATGATGTTAAGTCAACAACATCAAATGGATATATGAAAAATAAGTTTGAGGTAAACGGAAAATTAATTAATAAAGTTTCTGCGCAGTTCGCGTTACTCCTATTTAATGCATATTTAAAAGTGTGCATTATCGGCAATCCCAATATTTAAAAAGATAAGTGTAATTCAGCTTACTAGGCTTTGATCTACCAAATATTATTAAATAATGTATGTACTTGCTCGTGTAATTGACATTTGAATTAGTAATTATTTCGTGCATTCCAAAAATTTACCGTGAATAACAATAAATTGCACTTAACTTCAAAGGCATGCATGTTTGTTAGTTCGACATTTGAAATGAATTAAAATCCGGACAAGTATTGTTGGGTAAATTTTAACTAAATTTTATCGGAATAAGGTCAACCTTAACTGGCTATTCGATGGATTTCGCTGTGGGGGCGATATTTTCACATTTCCCCAAAAATAGAACATTTTCTGAATCCCAAATAAAGCCAAAGTTTTCCAAGGAGAGTAGTTACGGTTTTAGCATATCCGACTGGAGCACTGAAAACTTTCAGATTTCTTCAGTCACTGAACTTTCGGCTCTTTACATTCAGAAAATTTATGGAATCCCGTTGACCCAATTGTGATTGCAAATCCGACGTGAGGAAAAACGTGCTTACACTTAGGAACTTCGTCCCTAGCTGAAAAGAGACTTGTTTGGTCAAATAATTAATTGCTTAATTTTACTTTAAATCACTTTTTTCGTCTAAAAATATATTAATAAATTCTATTATAATGTGGTAAAAATTAAATCAAGCGGAATGATAAGAATAAACGGTTTTGTGCGAAAGAAAATATGTGAAAGACTTTAAAAATTTCTAGCTTTCATTATCATTATCTGGGCGTATTGTACAGAGCCCGCAGATACTTTAATAGTTCACAACTGCTGACCCTGTACAAATCGCAAGTGCGCCCCACCGTAGAATTTGGCAGCCACCTCTGGTCGGGAGTCCCAAAATATCTGAAAAAAACCCATGACTCTGTGCAGAAACGGGCGGTCCGTTTGATAGATTCGCCTATCTTAACAAACGGGTTGCAATCTTTGGAGCACAGACGTCAGGTGGAAATGCTGTCCTTGTTCTACCGGTATTTTAATGGAAGATGCTCCGAGGAACTAGCGTCATTGATCCCTTCGGCACCGGTGCATAGTCGGGAAACACGCCAAACGCGCGCCCAACATTTGCACACGGTTAACATTTGTCACATATGAACGGGTGGCTTCTACGATTCATTCTTGTGTTCAACAGCTAGGCTGTGGAATGATCTGCCGGCCTCTGTGTTTCTTCCATCCTATAACATGGGTCTCTTCAAGACCCAAGTTCAGTTCTTCCTATCCTCTAAAAGACCCTCCACACAGCATCCCCAAAGATGATATAGGCCTTGAGGGAAATTATTTCCCTCACTGTCTCCTGTGTGGAGTTACTGTAAAAAAAAATCTTATAATGCGAAGGTTATTTTTGACTTCTTATTATAATCATACAATAATGCGTGAATTTGTAAAAGAACCTTATTTCGTTGTATTTAACAGTATTTCTTAAATTTAACCTTGATTTTTGTATAAAATTGATGATAAATAGATCATTCTTTTTATATCACTAATTTGATAAATACTTGAACCAAAAGCTTTATGCATTCAATCAATTTTTAAAAAAACAATCGCATAACAGTTAGTAGATGATTTTTTTTTAAATCTAACACTTACTCACATCTATAGAAAAAAATTAAATCCTCTAACATTATTCATGTTTACTCATAAATAATATTAATAATTACATAAAAGAGGTTAAAATATAAGAATTGGTTGATAACAGAGTAATATTGTATACACTAAGAGTCACTTAGAATAAAACAGTTGTAAAAAAGATCGAATCAAACACTATTTGAGATAATGTGAAAATTTAAGTGTAAATAATTCTATAGGATAATTCACTGACTCAACGGTTATTGGGATCTGAAGATTATTACAAAATTTAATAAGCTGCTTTCATTATATTTTTAAAGGTCCTTAAAACAAGTAATCCTTCGTAATAGCTAGATTTAATTGCGCCGTTTTCTAACTTAAACTCACTTTTTATTATTCTTAAATTACAATGACTTAATTAATGCCGGAATCATGGACATAATCAGTTTTCGTATTATTCCATTCAAAGCAAAGTCTGTCATGGTATTCCCATAACAATGGAAGTGTTTGCCTAATAAGGCTAAACCAATTTTCCTTTTTTTCTTCTGCCGTTCGGGGATTTGCTTTGAGTTATTATTTCGGTGGCACCATTGCGACGCGCTGAGTAAAATTATTACCGAGCAGCGAATTGTATTTATGAATATTGCCATAACTTACAATGATAATAAAAAAAAACGGGATAGTGATAGAAATAAAAGTTACAATGAAAAAACAATTATACTCGTTAGAAAATTTCAGGTTTAAATCACGTTACAAACTTTCAGATTAATGTGTTAAAATTAACCGTATTCGATCATATATCTTCTCGTGAAAATAATTTGGTGGTGACAGCATAAAATTAAATTTTAGCGTATTTTAAATTCTTGATATTTTTCTGAAACCCTGGGAGCTGTCTCTTTTGCTCAGTAGTTGAGAAAAATATCCAGACTTAATTTACGACGCATACGAGTTAAACTCGAATGTAAACATTACAGGCCTGTGGGACTTCATCTAAACTTCCATCCGCCGGAAATAGGCTCCGAATCCACCGAGGAGAGCCTGCCGTAATGACGCCCCTCTTATATACGTCGTAGACTGTACCTTGGTGCACGTACCTGCCTACTGTGCCTTGTGTTGTATCGTGTTGGTGTATTTCTATATGTGTGTACACTATACAGAAAGCTTTCTGTGTACGGGAAGAACGTGTGAGGGTCGCGAGCTTTAAACATGCCCGATACTCGAATACTCAAGAAAGTCAGAAAAACTTACATTTTTATTTCGTAAAACATTTCATTTTCAAAACAGATGGTATAACAGAAGAATAGAAGTGTAACGATGCGTGAAAATGAATGAAAGCAGGGGTTTTATGTTACGACATAGGTCTGCGTTAGTTTGATTTTATTCTCGTCAAAACAATTCAACTTATAACCAAAATACAACACCACTGACATAACTTTAACATTAGGTTCTTAAGCACCTAGGTATAAGTCTATCTAGTGAGGTATTTAATACACCTCAAATGAAACAAGAAATTTAAAAAAGACACAAAAAATAAAAAAAAAGGATTCGGTGGCATCTTCTAATCCAAGACCTCGTGTCTTATCGGGACAACGCTCTTACCATTGAGATTACCTTTTCGCGAATTTTCTGTTTTATATTTCATTTGAGATTTATTAATATTACCTTCAATTATTAAATATTATATTGGGTTTATAAGCTACCGTAAGTTATTCCAATAAATTGAAGATTTATTCTGAATTTGTAGAAAACTTCAATAAATATCCCGTGTAATTTTAATAAATCGGATAGAAATATCCGAGATACTATCTAGTTTGCAAATATATTCAAGTAAGAACTTTGGGATCATAGACAAAAAGACAGAAATCAAAAAAGAGAAATTTTAATTTTTAAGATAATATGAATAATTTGGTAAAAAAAAAATTATGATAAAAATGACAGACGATAATTAGGTCTCACCAGCTCAGTAGTTATTGTATCGGTAAGACAAAAGGTCATAGGTTCAATTTCTAGATGTTACTGATACCTTTATTTTATTTTGTCTGTCTTTTCTATTTGATATTTCATTTAAGATTTGTAAATAATATTTAATTAATGTTAAGTGACGTATACGAGTACATCTATATAAATATCTTCGAGGTGTGAAATCAGTGAAATATACTGATTAGTAAGCTAAAATTGTTAGCAAAAAAAGTTGTACCGTCTAGCTAACCCCACCTTGGCAAATGATGGATCTTCTCGTATACTTTTACCACGATAAACACGTGGTTTATTTTTCTTATATTGTATGGAGAAACGGTTAGTTGTCAACGATTTAATAGACAATCCCCGCAATGTGTGCACTTTTAAAATATATTCAAGTACATTTAAATTGAACAACCATTGTACCGATATTTCATTATGGAGTCATTTAAAACATTATGCATAGGTCACGAGTACAGTGCATATTACTCGTAGTTTTAAATATTCATAACTGTGTTCGAAAACACTTGCGACTAAAATGCAAGAAGATTTTTGCTCCTTCCACATTAATTTATCTTTATGGTCATACTCGTAAATGCATTTTGCTATTCTTACTCTAGTCATAATGACTATAAATGTCTGTTCATATCTACCAGCACCGCGCAGAGTAGAACAGTACAGTACATACACAGCACAGACCCGAGTATTTACATTACACCGTGCATCACAGCACAGACACAGCACAGAAGCGAGTATGGCTGTCAACTGAGCGTTAACGTCCGCCATAACATGTTTTGAGAATTTTATAATCCCATTACAATATTTATTATTATTTTATAACCTAAATTTCTTGACTAAATCAATCAATTTATCGTTATCCATCTTCTCGGTTTTAGCAATACCTACGTCTAATGACGCCAATTGACGAAGGGGCCGATTCTAACGGTATGTGTTTATACTAACTGCGCAGGCGCATACGTCACAAGCAGCCATCACCACATCAAAATATTCTAGCCGACAATCTCGGCCAGTGCTGGCCCGTTCATGTGCGGATACGTTACGCTTATGTATGCTGTAATGCTGTAGTGTCTGCACTGTACTGTTATTGCGCGGCGCTGTTAGATGTGAATAGACCTTAAGTCATAAGACGTAATAAGTTTAAAGGTGTCCTTTAAGACTTTGTTTTTTTGTTAATTCTAAGAACGTGTGTGAACTAATCTAATTAATATTCTTGCACAACCAGATTCATAACGCTGACTAAACACGGTTGTACTGAAACCGGTTAGTAATGTTTGTATAAAAAGGGTAAAAAAAAATATATCCTTAAAAAGGTTCGAAAATGGTACATTTGATGTCCAAATCTTTTGAGCATAATTCCACGACCATTTTCATAACGCTTACAAAAACACAATCGTACCGAAACCGTTTACCGACTATAATAAAAATGATAATTTACGCCAATTTACAGTTTTATATAATACTAGCTGATGTGTACCCGGCCTTGCGCGGGTACAATAATGGATTTGACAGCGAAGGTAACTATCTCCAAATAAAGAAACATTCATTTGAATATCTTATTTCAACATATCGTGTTATCCATTTTGAAAATATTCTACCCAAAAAACCTTCTTCTTTTAATATGCAATCTGTGGCTTACCAGAGTGTTATATCTATGGGCTAACCTAAATAAAACATGGCGAGTTCAATGTTTTTCATATTAATTTTAAAACGTCATACAACAGTTTTACATATTGGATTTCATTCAAACTACTTTCTAAACCTTCCCGGCACTAATAAAAAGTAACTGTGCTATTTTCAACGAAACCAGTCCAGTCATCGAGGACAAACAAACTTATATTAATTTTTATATATGTAGATTGCTCCATCAGAAGTTTAAATACAAATTTCAAACAATCTCTAATAAGTACCATTAAAAAATATAATTAATAATAAAGATATACACACTTTTTGTCCATCCTGTCGCTAGTGGGCCGAGCAAGTTAACACATAATGCAAACACTCGCGGTATCGGGCTAAGCTCCAATTCGTTAATTCCCCAGGGTCCCGAGCAGGTGTTCGATAAATTGCGGAATAAATAGTCGATGAATAAGTTAGACGTCGGAGAGTTTACGGCGGATGTATTCGTATTATGTAATTACATTCGCGGCCTGAATTTAATTGAAAAATATATGCCTATTCAGTACGAGTGGGAAGACTGTAACTTTTCCCATTTTCCGGTACAAAAAACAACGTATGGTTGGTAATCGAATTTTAAACCGACTATTACGTTATCCGGTTGCAGGTTTAAAATAAATTATTTCTGATAAAGTATACCTACGTTTTTATAGCCATAAAAAAATTTTCTTACGAAATTTAAACCTTTTGATTTTGGAATAGGCGTGCACTTAATATATTCGTGACAGTTAGACGTATTATGATATCGCCAAATGTCGGATATATCTATATCGGACCACTTGTCGTCTATATTTACTGTAAATAGGGGTGGGTCTTCCAGTCGGCGGACTGCTAAGTATTTAGACTCGGTCCAGAATTATCCAAAGTGCAGAAGAGGCGTTGTGTGAAGGAATAGCAGAGTCAAAGGCAGTTTAGAGATGTCCAGGTGAGAAGCAGAGGCGAGTTGAGCGGAGCGATCGAGTTGTTGCGAGTTCGAGTGATAACTGGGTGAGAGTGCCTGGCGTTTCTTTTGACTTTGGATTGAAGTGTGTACAGAGTTCCTAAACTATAAGTTTACTGACTCTAGCATATTTAAAAAAGGATTATCTATAGATTACTTTGCATGCTTTTAATTTTTGGATTTAGTGATGTGAAATGTTGAATTAAAATTATACTGCATCCGGACGCAGGGTTGTATCCTCTCGGAGGACATTTTTTGGTTTCTTATATTTGAAGTTATCATTCGCGCTGTACGTGGCGAGCTTATTTATGGTTGGATTAGAGTGGCCAGCTAGACTGGCGTAGAACTTAGTTGCCTGTGTGACAATGAAATCCTTGATCAACGGAATGTTGGCATCTTTGTGAAGCGTTGAGATTCGGCTCCATTTAGGCGCATTAAGTGCGAGTCTAATGACTTTATTTTGAAACTTTTGCAATTTTTTAATGTGAACCGGAGCAGCATAACCCCAAGTGGGACAAGCGTAGCTGAAGGCAGACCTGATGGTCGTTTTATATAAAAGTAATTTATTATCAATAGAAAGACGGCTCTTTTTGCCCATCATTGGGTAAAGTGCGGATAGACATTTATTTGCTGATTTGATTTTATTACTTATGTGTTTACCCCAAGTCAATTTAGAGTCTAAAGTTATCCCTAGGTATTTCATTGATTTTTCCCATGGTACATTGGCCCCAAACAGTTTAATGGGTGGAGGCCGTCGCGGAATTTTCTTTGTGAAAACGGTCGCGACACTTTTGGATGGATTTATTGATATACGCCATTTTTTACACCACTTTTCTGTTCGAGTGGTTTGAATCTGAACTCGGCGTGTAGCAGTGGCCTCGTCCGTTGAACTGGACATGATGTTAGTGTCATCCGCAAATTGGGTGATTTTAACGTTGTGATCTCGAGGTTTCGTTATGTCACTACAGTAAATGTTATACAGAGAGGGTGAGAGTTGACTGCCTTGAGGAACCCCGGCTGATAAGGGTCTCGATGTTGAAAAAATGTTGTTAATTTTTACTTTAAAGGAACGACCTCTTAGATAACTATTTATTAATTGAATAAGTCTTACTGGGTATCCAAAGTGGATCATTTTATAGATGAGGCCGTTGTGCCAGACTTTATCGAAAGCTTTGCTTACGTCGAGAGAGAGGATGACTGTGTGTTTCTTTGTATTGAAACCCTCCGTGATGTGTTCCACAACACGCAGGAGTTGGTGGGAGGTGGAATGACCTCCTCGAAAACCATGTTGGAAGTCTGGCAAGATTCTATAGTCCTGAGTGAAAGAGTTTAATCTGGTTAGTATTACTTTTTCCAGGATTTTACCTAGGCATGGAAGGAGACTAATAGGGCGATGATTCTCCGTTAATAATGGGTCCTTGCCTGGTTTAGGAATTAAAATTACATCAGCTTGTTTAAAATCCTTTGGAAAGCAACGTAGGCGAAGTGCTGCGTTGCAGATAGCTGTGATGGCGCAGATGCCTTTCTTTGGGAGATATTTTAAAATTTTATTTGAGATTGCGTCAGGACCTGCTGATTTCTTTTTTATAAGTTTTTTAATTATGTTTAAAATTTCTTTAGGGTTTGTGCATCTGATAGGGGGCTCATCCGGCTCAGGTTCTGCATTTAAAGTTGATTCTACTTTTGAATCCACCTTTGATATGAAGGCTGGGTTGTCATGGTCCGTGTTCGGTGTAAATTGAGCTTCTAAGCTATCCGCAAAGGCTTCGGCCTTGTCTGAGTCTGAGTAAACTTTACCGTTTAGGCCTTGAAGAGGAGAGATTTTAGTTTTAGGACGTCTGAGCGCTTTGGAGAGCTTCCAGAAAGCTGCTCTGTCATCTTCTAAAGTAGAGATGAAATCGTGCCAACGATCGTTTCTAAATTCGTTGAGGGCAACTCGCACTTCTTTATTTAATTTGTTTAAATGTCGTTTGACTACCGGATTGTAAGATTTTTGCCATTCTTTCCTCACATGATTTTTTTCCCTAATAAGGTTTTTAACCTCTTCGGGTATTCCGTGGCGAGCTGTGTCGTTAGTTTTATCTGACGGAATTTCAATTGACGCCTCATTCATACATGATTTTATTGACTGAATTAAGTTGGAAGTGGCAGCATTTAAGGTGACTTCGTCGGGAATTAAAGTAGTGATTGTTATGTTTTTAGATAAAAGTTCGTTTAGTTTATTCCAATATATTTTTTTTATTTGAGGTTTATCAGGGACCAAAGGGTTAGAGCCTCCTGTTAAAGTGAGCAGGACTGGATCGTGGTCTGAGGTTAATTCATTGATTACTCTGAGGGAGTGCAGATGGCTAGTGTCCTTTAAAATTATTATGTCAATTACGTCTGGCCAAGCGGCGCCATGATGTATCGTGGGCTGGGACGGGCCCTCAACTGATATGGTATTAGTACTCGCGTATTTTGCGAGTATGTTCCCTTTCGAGTTATTCCTGTTGCTATTCCATGAAACGTGTTTGGCGTTAAGATCCCCAGCTATTATAGTGGGGACTTGTTCGTCAAGGAGGCTGTCTAATTCTGACGGAATCAGTTGACGTTTAGGGGCTACATATACTGAAATGAGTTTTAGTGGTCCTGAAGCGGTATTTATTTTTACTGCGGTGGATTCAATGTTTACGTTTGAGAATGAATGTGCTAGATTGTGATCAACGTTGTTTTTAACCAAGATAGCGGTTCCGCCACCTTTATTGGTGAGTCTGTCGTCACGGTACGTGATGTAATTGGGTATTATGAAGTTGCGTGAGGGCTTCAGCCACGTCTCGTTAATTAAAAACACGTCAATTTTGAAATCATGGAGGAAATTAATTAATTCCTCCTTGTGTGAGATGACA
>JAHDVE020001210.1:0-45455 GCA_022606495.2 Halesus radiatus
TCTTTGGCAACATCTGACCGATTGGAGTTGTATTCCAATTTTGTATAACTTTGTTGGTCTCGACCATATTTCAAAAAAAAATCTGATAAATTATTTCTCTTTGCAAAACAAAAGTTTATTCTGGAAACATCTTTGCAAGGGTCGAAACATAACAAACAGTTTTCTTTGGCAACAACTCACCGATTGGAGTTGTATTTCAAATTTGTATTACTCCTAACGGTCTCGACAAGATTTCATAAAAAAAAAACAGAAAAATTAATCGTCCTTCAAAACAAAAGTTTCTGCTGTGAACTTCTTTGCAAGGGTCGAAAAGTGATAGGCGTTTTCTGGGGTAACATCTGGCCGATGGAAGTTGTATTTTAAATTTGTATAGCTCTTATTTGTCGCGACCAGATTTCAAAAAAAATTCAGAAAAATTATTTCTCTTCGCAAAACAAAAGTTTCCTCAGGAAACTTCTTTGCAAGGGTTGGAACATAACAAACAGTTTTCATTGGCAACAACTGACCGATTGGAGTTGTATTCCAATTTTGTATAACTCTTGTTGGTCTCGACCATATTTCAAACAAAAATTCAGAAAAATTATTTCTCTTCGCAAAACAAAAGTTTCCTCAGGAAACTTCTTTGCAAGGGTTGGAACATAACTAAGAGTTTTCTTTGGCAACAACTGACCGATTGGAGTTGTATTCCAATTTTGTATAACTCTTGTTGGTCTCGACCATATTTCAAAAAATAAATCTGAAAAATTATTTCTCTTCGCAAAACAAAAGTTTCCTCAGGAAACTTCTTTGCAAGGGTTGGAACATAACAAACCGTTTTCTTTGGCAACAACTCACCGATTGGAGTTGTATTTCAAATTTGTATTAGTCCTAACGGTCTCGACAAGATTTCAAAAAAAAAAAACAGAAAAATTAATCGTCCTTGCAAAACAAAAGTTTCTGCTTTGAACTTCTTTGCAAGGGTCGAAAAGTGATAGCCGTTTTCTGGGGTAACATCTGGTCGATTGAAATTGTATTTTAAATTTGTATAGCTCTTATTTGTCGCGACCAGATTTAAAAAAAAATTCAGAAAAATTATTTCTCTTTGCAAAAGAAAAGTTTCGTCAGGAAACTTCTTTGCAAGGGTCGGAACATAACAAACAGTTTTCTTTGGCAACAACTGACCGATTGGAGTTGTATTCCAATTTTGTATAACTCTTGTTGGTCTCGACCATATTTCAAAAAAAAATTCAGAAAAATTATTTCTCTTCGCAAACAAAAGTTTCCTCAGGAAACTTCTTTGCAAGGGTTGGAACATAACAAACAGTTTTCTTTGGCAACAACTGACCGATTGGAGTTGTATTCGAATTTTGTATAACTCTTGTTGGTCTCGACCATATTTCAAAAAAAAAATCTGAAAAATTATTTCTCTTCGCAAAACAAAAGTTTCCTCAGGAAACTTCTTTGCAAGGGTTGGAACATAACAAACAGTTTTCTTTGGCATTAACTCACCGATTGGAGTTGTATTTCAAATTTGTATTACTCGTAACGGTCTCGACAAGATTTCATAAAAAAAAAACAGAAAAATTAATCGTCCTTGCAAAACAAAAGTTTCTTCTGTGAACTTCTTTGCAAGGATCGAAAAGTGATAGCCGTTTTCTGGGGTAACATCTGGCCGATGGAAGTTGTATTTTAAATTTGTATAGCTCTTTTTTGTCGCGACCAGATTTCAAAGAAAATTCAGAAAAATTATTTCTCTTCGCAAAACAAAAGTTTCGTCAGGAAACTTTTAACTTTGCAAAGGGTTGGAGTTTATAACAAACAGTTTTCATTGGCAACCAGCGACCGATTGGGTTGTATTTTAAATTTGTATAGCTCTTATTTGTCGGGACCAGATTTCAAAAAAAATTCAGAAAAAATTATTTCTCATCGCAAAACAAAAGTTTCCTCAGGAAACTTCTTTGCAAGGGTCGGAACATAACAAACAGTTTTCTTTGGCAACAACTGACCGATTGGAGTTGTATTCCAATTTTGTATAACTCTTGTTGGTCTCGACCATATTTCAAAAAAAAAAATCTGAAAAATTATTTCTCTTCGCAAAACAAAAGTTTCCTCAGGAAATTTCTTTGCAAGGGTTGGAACATAACAAACAGTTTTCTTTGGCAACAACTGACCGATTGGAGTTGTATTTCAAATTTGTATTACTCCTAACGGTCTCGACAAGATTTCATAAAAAAAAAACAGAAAAATTAATCGTCCTTCAAAACAAAAGTTTCTGCTGTGAACTTCTTTGCAAGGATCGAAAAGTGATAGCCGTTTTCTGGGGTAACATCTGGCCGATGGAAGTTTTATTTTAAATTTGTATAGCTCTTATTTGTCGCGACCAGATTTCAAAAAAATTAAGAAAAAATTATTCTCTTCGCAAAACCAAAAAAGTTTCCTCAGAAACTTCTTTTTATAGGATTGAACATAACAAACAGTTTTCTTTGGCAACAACTGACCGATTGGAGTTGTATTCCAATTTTGTATAACTATTGTTGGTCTCGACCATATTTCAAAAAAAAATTCAGAAAAATTATTTCTCTTCGGAAAACAAAAGTTTCCTCAGGAAACTTCTTTGCAAGGGTTGGAACATAACAAACAGTTTTCTTTTGCAACAACTGACCAATTGGAGTTGTATTCCAATTTTGTATAACTCTTGTTGGTCTCGACCATATTTCAAAAAATAAATCTGAAAAATTATTTCTCTTCGCAAAACAAAAGTTTCCTCAGGAAACTTCTTTGCAAGGGTTGGAACATAACAAACAGTTTTCTTATGCAACAACTCACCGATTGGAGTTGTATTTCATATTTGTATTACTCCTAACGGTCTCGACAAGATTTCATAAAAAAAAAAAAAATTAATTGTCCTTGCAAAACAAAAGTTTCTGCTGTGAACTTCTTTGCAAGGGTCGAAAAGTTATAGCCGTTTTCTGGGGTAACATCTGGCCGATGGAAGTTGTATTTTAAATTTGTATAACTCTTATTGGTCTCGACCAGATTTCAAAAAAAATCAGAAAAATTATTTGTCTTTGCAAAACAAAAGTTTCGTCAGGAAACTTCTTTGCAAGGGTCGGAACATAACAAACAGTTTTCTTTGGCACAACTGACCGATTGGAGTTGTATTCCAATTTTGTAAAACTCTTGTTGGTCTCGACCATATTTCAAAAAAAAAATCTGAAAAATTATTTCTCTTTGCAAAACAAAAGTTTATTCTGGAAACATCTTTGCAAGGGTCGGAACATAACAAACAGTTTTCTTTGGGAACAACTGACCGATTGGAGTTGTATTCCAATTTTGTATAACTCTTGTTGGTCTCGACCATATTTCAAAAAAAAAATCTGAAAAATTATTTCTCTTTGCAAAACAAAAGTTTCATCAGGAAACTTCTTTGCAAAGGTCGGAACATAGCAAACAGTTTCTTTTGGCAACATCTGACCGATTGGAGTTGTATTCCAAATTTGTATTATTCCTAACGGTCTCGACAAGATTTCATAAAAAAAAAACAGAAAAATTAATTGTCCTTGCAAAACAAAAGTTTCTCCTGTGAACTTCTTTGCAAGGTTCGAAAAGTGATAGCCGTTTTCTGGAATAACATCTGGCCGATGTAAGTTGTATTTTAAATTTGTATAACTCTTATTGGTCTCGACCAGATTTCAAAAAAAAAACAGAAAAATTATTTCTCTTTGCAAAACAAAAGTTTATTCTGGAAACATCTTTGCAAGGGTCGAAACATGTCAAACAGTTTTCTGGGGCAACATCTGGCCGATGGAAGTTTTATTTTAAATTTGTATAACTCTTATTGGTCTCGACCAGATTTCAAAAAAAAATCAGAAAAATTATTTGTCTTTGCAAAACAAAAGTTTCGTCATTAAACTTCTTTGCAAGCGTCGGAACATAGCAAACAGTTTTCTTTAGCAACATCTGACCGATTGGAGTTGTATTCCAAATTTGTATTACTCCTAACGGTCTTGACAAGATTTCATAAAAAACACAGAAAAACTAATTGTCCTTGCAAAACAAAAGTTTCTGCTGTGAACTTCTTTGCAAGGCTCGAAAAGTGACAGCCATTTTCTGGGGTAACATATGGCCGATGGAAGTTGTATTTTGATTTGTATAGCTCTTATTTGTCGCGACCAGATTTAGAAAAAAATTCAGAATAATTATTTCTCATCGCAAAACAAAAGTTTCCTCAGGAAACTTCTTTGCAAGGGTCGGAACATAACAAACAGTATTCTTTGGCAACAACTGACCGATTGGAGTTGTATTCGAATTTTGTATAACTCTTGTTGGTCTCGACCATATTTCAAAAAAAAAATCTGAAAAATTATTTCTCTTCGCAAAACAAAAGTTTCCTCAGGAAACTTCTTTGCAAGGGTTGGAACATAACAAACAGTTTTCTTTGGCAACAACTGACCGATTGGAGTTATATTCCAATTTTCTATAACTCTTGTTGGTCTCGACCATATTTCAAAAAAAAAATCTGAAAAATTATTTCTCTTTGCAAAACAAAAGTTTCGTCAGGAAACTTCTTTGCAAGAGTCGGAACATAACAAACAGTTTTCTTTGGCAACAACTGACCGATTGGAGTTGTATTCCAAATTTGTATAACTCTTGTTGGTCTCGACCATATTTCAAAAAAAAAATCGAAAAATTATTTCTCTTTGCAAAACAAAAGTTTCAAAGGAAACTTCTTGCAAAGGTCGGAGACTTATAACTTTCAAAATAATTTTTCCTTTGGCAACATCTGACCGATTGGAGTTGTATTTAATTTTTGTATAACTCTTGTTGGTCTCGACCATATTTCAAAAAAAAAATCTGAAAAATTATTTTTTTTTGCAAAACAAAAGTTTCATCAAAAAAGTTCTTTGCAAAGGTCGGAACATAGCAAACAGTTTTCTTTGGCAACATCTGACCGATTGGAGTTGAATTCCAAATTTGTATTATTCCTAACGGTCTCGACAAGATTTCATAAAAAAAAAACAGAAAAATTAATTGTCCTTGCAAAACAAAAGTTTCTGCTGTGAACTTCTTTACAAGGGTCGAAAAGTGACAGCCATTTTCTGGGTTAACATATGGCCGATGGAAGTTGTATTTTGATTTGTATAGCTCTTATTTGTCGCGACCAGATTTCAAAAAAAATTCAGAATAATAATTTCTCATCGCAAAACAAAAGTTTCCTCAGGAAACTTCTTTGCGAGGGTCGGAACATAACAAACAGTTTTCTTTGGCAACAACTGACCGATTGGAGTTGTATTCCATTTGTATAACTCTTATTGGTCTCGACCAGATTTCAAAAAAAAATCAGAAAAAATTATTTGTCTTTGCAAAACAAAAGTTTCGTCAGGAAACTTCTTTGCAAGGGTCGGAACATAACAAACAGTTTTCTTTGGCAGCAACTGACCGATTGGAGTTGTATTCCAATTTTGTATAACACTTGTTGGTCTCGACCATATTTCAAAAAAAAAAATCTGAAAAATTATTTCTCTTTGCAAAACAAAAGTTTATTCTGGAAACATCTTTAAGGAGATGGGGGCTATGGCAAAGTGTTTCTAACATCTGGCCGATTGAAGAAGTATTTTAAATTTGTATAGCTCTTATTTGTCGGGACCAGATTTCAAAAAAAATCTGAAAAATTATTTCTCTTCGCAAAACAAAAGTTTCCTCAGGAAACTTCTTTGCAAGGGTTGGAACATAACAAACAGTTTTCTTTGGCAACAACTGACCGATTGGAGTGGTATTCCAATTTTGTATAACTCTTGTTGTTCTCAAAAAAAAACAAAAGTTTCATCAGGAAACTTCTTTGCAAAGGTCGGAACATAGCAAACAGTTTTCTTTGGCAACATCTGACCGATTGGAGTTGTATTCCAAATTTGTATTACTCCTAACGGTCTCGACAAGACTTCATAAAAAAAAACAGAAAAATTAATTGTCCTTGCAAAACAAAAGTTTCTCCTGTGAACTTCTTTGCAAGGTTCGAAAAGTGATAGCCGTTTTCTGGAATAACATCTGGCCGATGGAGTTGTATTTAGAATTTGTATAACTCTTATTGGTCTCGACCAGATTTTAAAAAAAAATCAGAAAAATTATTTCTCTTTGGAAAACAAAAGTTTCGTCAGGAAGCTTCTTTGCAAGGGTCGGAACATAACAAACAGTTTTCTTTGGCAACAACTGACCGATTGGAGTTGTATTCCAATTTTGTATAACTCTTGTTGGTCTCGACCATATTTCAAAAAAAAAATCAGAAAAATTATTTCTCTTTGCAAAACAAAAGTTTCCTCAGGAAACTTCTTTGCAAGGGTTCGGAACATAACAAACAGTTTTCTTTGGCAACAACTGACCGATTGGAGTTGTATTCCAATTTTGTATAACTCTTGTTGGTCTCGACCATATTTCAAAAAAAAAATCTGAAAAATTATTTCTCTTTGCAAAACAAAAGTTTCATTAGGAAACTTCTTTGCAAAGGTCGGAACATAGCAAACAGTTTTCTTTGGCAACATCTGCCCGATTGGAGGTGTATTCCAAATTTGTATTACTCCTAACGGTCTTGACAAGATTTCTTAAAAAAAAACAGAAAAATTAATTGTCCTTGCAAAACAAAAGTTTCTGCTGTGAACTTCTTTGCAAGGCTCGAAAAGTGACAGCCATTTTCTGGGGTAACATATGGCCGATGGAAATTGTATTTTGAATTTGGATAGCTCTTATTTGTCGCGACCAGATTTCAAAAAAAATTCAGAAAAATTATTTCTCATCGCAAGACAAAAGTTTCCTCAGGAAACTTCTTTGCAAGGGTCGGAACATAACAAACAGTTTTCTTTGGCAACAACTGACCGATTTGAGTTATATTCCAATTTTGTATAACTCTTGTTGGTCTCGACCAGATTTCAAAAAAATCAGAAAAATTATTTGTCTTTGCAAAACAAAAGTTTCGTCAGGAAACTTCTTTGCAAAGGTCGGAACATAACAAACAGCTTTCTTTGGCAACAACTGACCGATTGGAGTTATATTCCAATTTTCTATATAACTCTTGTTTGTCTCGACCATATTTCAAAAAAAAAATCTGAAAAATTATTTCTCTTTGCAAAACAAAAGTTTCATCAGGAAACTTCTTTGCAAAGGTCGGAACATGGCAAAGTGTTTTCTTTGGCAATATCTGACCGATTGGAGTTGTATTCAAATTTTGTATAACTCTTGTTGGTCTCGACCATATTTCAAAAAAAAAATCTGAAAATTTATTTCTCTTTGCAAAACAAAAGTTTCATCAGGAAACTTCTTTGCAAAGGTCGGAACATAGCAAACAGTTTTCTTTGGCAACATCTGACCGATTGGAGTTGTATTCCAAATTTGTATTACTCCTAACGGTGTCGACAAGATTTCATACAAAAAAAACAGAAAAAATAATTGTCCTTGCAAAACAAAAGTTTCTGCTGTGAACTTCTTTGCTAGGGTCGAAAAGTGACAGCCATTTTTTGGGGTAACATATGGCCGATGGAAGTTGTATTTTGAATTTGTATAGCTCTTATTCGTCGCCACCAGATTTAAAAAAAAATTCAGAAAAATTATTTCTCTTCGCAAAACAAAAGTTTCCTCAGGAAACTTCTTTGCAAGGGTTGGAACATAACAAACAGTATTCTTTGGCAACAACTGACCGATTGGAGTTGTATTCCAATTTTGTATAACTCTTGTTGTTCTCAACGATATTTAAAAAAAAAAATCTGAAAAATTATTTCTCTTCGCAAAACAAAAGTTTCCTCAGGAAACTTCTTTGCAAGGATTGGAACATAACAAACAGTTTTCTTTGGCAACAACTGACCGATTGGAGTTGTATTCCAATTTTGTATAACTCTTGTTGTTCTCAAAAAAAAACAAAAGTTTCATCAGGAAACTTCTTTGCAAAGGTCGGAACATAGCAAACAGTTTTCTTTGGCAATATCTGACCGATTTGAGTTGTATTCCAATTTTGTATAACTCTTGTTGGTCTCGACCATATTTCAAAAAAAAAATCTGAAAAATTATTTCTCTTTGCAAAACAAAAGTTTATTCTGAAACATCTTTGCAAGGGTCGAAACATGACAAACAGTTTTCTGGGGCAACATCTGACCGATTGGAGTTGTATTCCAAATTTGTATTACTCCTAACGGTCTCGACAAGATTTCATAAAAAAAAAACAGAAAAATTAATTGTCCTTGCAAACCAAAAGTTTCTGCTATGAACTTCTTTGCAAGGGTCGAAAAGTGATAGCCGTTTTCTGGGTAACATCTGGCCGATGGAAGTTGTATTTTAAATTTGTATAGCTCTTATTCGTCGCCACCAGATTTCAAAAAAAATTCAGAAAAATTATTTCTCTTCGCAAAACAAAAGTTTCCTCAGGAAACTTCTTTGCAAGGGTTGGAACATAACAAACAGTTTTCTTTGGCAACAACTGACCGATTGGAGTTGTATTCCAATTTTGTATAACTCTTGTTATCTCGACCATATTTCAAAAAAAAAATCTGAAAAATTATTTCTCTTCGCAAAACAAAAGTTTCCTCAGGAAACTTCTTTGCAAGGGTTGGAACATAACAAACAGTTTTCTTTGGCAACAACTGACCGATTGGAGTTGTATTCCAATTTTGTATAACTCTTGTTGGTCTCGACCATATTTCAAAAAAAAAATCTGAAAAATTATTTCTCTTTGCAAAACAAAAGTTTCATCAGGAAACTTCTTTGCAAAGGTCGGAACATAGCAAACAGTTTTCTTTGGCAACATCTGACCGATTGGAGGTGTATTCCAAATTTGTATTACTCCTAACGGTCTTGACAAGATTTCATTAAAAAAAACAGAAAAATTAATTGTCCTTGCAAAACAAAAGTTTCTGCTGTGAACTTCTTTGCAAGGCTCGAAAAGTGACAGCCATTTTCTGGGGTAACATATGGCCGATGGAAATTGTATTTTGAATTTGGATAGCTCTTATTTGTCGCGACCAGATTTCAAAAAAAATTCAGAAAAATTATTTCTCATCGCAAGACAAAAGTTTCCTCAGGAAACTTCTTTGCAAGGGTCGGAACATAACAAACAGTTTTCTTTGGCAACAACTGACCGATTGGAGTTGTATTCCAATTTTGTATAACTCTTATTGGTCTCGACCAGATTTCAAAAAAAATCAGAAAAATTATTTGTCTTTGCAAAACAAAAGTTTCGTCAGGAAACTTCTTTGCAAGGGTCGGAACATAACAAACAGTTTTCTTTGGCAACAACTGACCAATTGGAGTTATATTCCAATTTTCTATATAACTCTTGGTCTCGACCATATTCAAAAAAATCTGAAAAATTATTTCTCTTTGCAAAACAAAAGTTTCATCAGGAAACTTCTTTGCAAAGGTCGGAACATAGCAAACAGTTTTCTTTGGCAACATCTGACTGATTGGAGTTGTATTCCAATTTTGTATAACTCTTGTTGGTCTCGACCATATTTCAAAAAAAATCTGAAAAATTATTTCTCTTTGCAAAACAAAAGTTTATTCTGGAAACATCTTTGCAAGGGTCGGAACATAACAAACAGTTTTTTTTGGCAACAACTGACCGATTGGAGTTGTATTCCAATTTTGTATAACACTTGTTGGTCTCAAAAAACAAAGTTTCATCAGAAACTTCTTTGCAAAGGTCCGGAACATAGCAAACAGTTTTCTTTGGCAACATCTGACCGATTGGAGTTGTATTCAAAATTTGTATTACTCATAACGGTCTCGACAAGATTTCATAAAAAAACACAGAAAAATTAATCGTCCTTGCAAAACAAAAGTTTCGTCAGGAAACTTCTTTGCAAGGGTCGGAACATAACAAACAGTTTTCTTTGGCAACAACTGACCGATTTGAGTTATATTCCAATTTTGTATAACTCTTGTTGGTCTCGACCAGATTTCAAAAAAATCAGAAAAATTATTTGTCTTTGCAAAACAAAAGTTTCGTCAGGAAACTTCTTTGCAAGGGTTGGAACATAACACACAGTTTTCTTTGGCAACAACTGACCGATTGGAGTTGTATTCCAATTTTGTATAACTCTTGTTGGTCTCGACCATATTTCAAAAAAAAATCTGAAAAATCTTTCTCTTCGCAAAACAAAAGTTTCCTCAGGAAACTTCTTTGCAAGGGTTGGAACATAACAAACAGTTTTCTTTGGCAACAACTGACCGATTGGAGTTGTATTCCAATTTTGTATAACACTTGTTGGTCTCGACCATATTTCAAAAGAAAAATCTGAAAAATTATTTCTCTTTTGCAAAACAAAAGTTTATTCTGGAAACATCTTTGCAAGAGTCGAAACATGACAAACAGTTTTCTGGGGCAACATCTGACCGATTGGAGTTGTATTCCAAATTTGTATTACTCCTAACGGTCTCGACAAAATTTCATAAAAAAAAAACAGAAAAATTAATTGTCCTTGCAAAACAAAAGTTTCTGCTGTGAACTTCTTTGCAAGGCTCGAAAAGTGACAGCCATTTTCTGGGGTAACATATGGCCGATGGAAAATGTATTTTAATTTGTATAGCTCTTATTTGTCGCGACCAGATTTCAAAAAAAATTTAGAATAATTATTTCTCATCGCAAAACAAAAGTTTCCTCAGGAAACTTCTTTGCAAGGGTCGGAACATAACAAACAGTTTTCTTTGGCAACAACTGACCGATTGAAGTTGTATTCCAATTTTGTATAACTCTTGTTGGTCTCGACCATATTTCAAAAAAAAAAATCAGAAAAATTATTTCTCTTTGCCAAACAAAAGTTTATTCTGGAAACATCTTTGCAAGGGTCGAAACATGACAAACAGTTTTCTGGGGCAACAACTGACCGATTGGAGTAGTATTCCAAATTTGTATAGCTCTTGTTGGTCTCGACCATATTTCAAAAAAAAATCAGAAAAATTATTTCTCTTTGCAAAACACAAGATTATTCCGGAAACATCTTTGCAAGGGTCGGAACATGACAAACATTTTTCTTCGGAAACATCTGACCGATAAGATTTGTATTCTAAATTTGTATTACTCCTAACGGTCTCGACAAGATTTCATAAAAAAAAACAAGAAAAATTAATTGTCTTTGCAAAACAAAAGTTTCTTCTGGAAACTTCTTTGCAAGGGTCGAAACATGACAACCAGTTTTCTCGGGCAACATCTGACCGATTGTAGTTGTATTCCAATTTTGTATAACTCTCGTTGGTCTCTACCATATTTCAAAAAAAAATCAGAAAAATTATTTCTCTTTGCAATATAAAAGTTTATTCTGGAAACTTTTTTGCAAGGGTCGTATCATGACAAACAATTTTCTGGGTCAACATCTGACCGATTGGAGTTGTATAAGATATTTGTATTACTCTTGTTGGTCTCGACCACATTTCAAAAATAAATCAGAAAAATTATTTCTCTTTGCAAAACAGAAGTTTATTCTGGAAACATCTTTGCAAGGGTCGAAACATGACAAACAGTTTTCTGGGGCAACATCTGCCCGATTGGAGTTGTATTCCAATTTTGTATAACTCTTGTTGGTCTCGACCATATTTCAAAAAAAATCAGAAAAATTATTTCTCTTTGCAAAACAAAAGTTTATTCTGGAAACTTCTTTGCAAGGGTCGAAACATAACAAACATTTTTCTGGGGCATCATCTGCCCGATTTGAGTTGTATTCCAATTTTGTATAACTCTTGTTGGTCTCGACCATATTTCAAAAAAAAAATCAGAAAAATTATTTCTCTTTGCAAAACAAAAGTTTCTTCAGGAAACTTCTTTGCAAGGGTCGGAACATAACAAACACTTTTCTTTGGCAATATCTGAGCGATTGGAGTTGTATTCCAATTTTCTATAACTCTTGTTGGTCTCGAACATATTTCAAAAAAAAAATCAGAAAATTTATTTCTCTTTGCAAAACAAAAGTTTATTCTGGAAACATCTTTGCAAGGTTCGGAACATGACAAACACTTTTCTTTGGCAACAACTGACCGATTGGAGATGTATTCCAATTTTGTATAATTCTTGTTGGTCTCGAACATATTTCAAAAATAAATCAGAAAAATTATTTCTCTTTGCAAAACAGAAGTTTATTCTGGAAACATCTTAGCAAGGGTCGGAACATGACAAACAGTTTAATGGGGCAACATCTGACCGATTGGAGTTGTATACCAAATTTGTATTACTCCTAACGTTCTCGAAACGATTTCATAAAAAAAAAAACAGAAAAATTAATCGTCGTTGCAAAACAAAAGTTTCTTCTGGAAACTTCTTTGCAAGGGTCGGAACATGACAAACAGTTTTCTGGGGCAACATCTGACCGATTGTAATTGTAATCCAAATTTGTTTTACTCCTAACGGTCTCGACAAGATTTCATAAAAAAAAAACAGAAAAATTAATTGTGTTTGAAAACAAAACTTTCTTCTGGAAACTTCTTTGCAAGGGTCGGAACATGACAAACAGTTTTCTGGGGCAACATCTGACCGCTTGGAGTTGTAATCCAAATTTGTATAACTCTTGTTGGTCTCGACCATTTTTCAAAAAAAAATCAGAAAAATTATTTCTCTTTGCAAAATCAAAGTTTATTCTGGAAACATCTTTGCAAGGGTCGAAACATGACAAACATTTTTCGGGGGCAACATCTGACCGATTGGAATTGTATTCCAAATTTGTATTACTCCTAACGGTCTCGACAAGATTTCATAAAAAAAAAAACAGAAAAATTAGTTGTGTTTGTAAAACAAAAGCTTCTTCTGGAAACTTCTTTGCAAGGGTCGGAACATGACAAACAGTTTTCTGGGGCAACATCTGACCGATTGGATTTGTATTACATATTTGTATTACTCTTAACGGTCTCGACAAGATTACATAAAAAAAAAAACAGAAAAATTACTTGTCCTTGCAAAACAAAAGTTTCTGCTGTGAACTTCTTTGCATGGGTCGAAAAGTGAAAGCCGTTTTCTGGGGGTAACATCTGGCCGATGGAAGTTGTATTTTAAATTTGTATAACTCTTATTGGTCTCGACCAGATTTCAAAAAAAAATCAGAAAAATTATTGCTCTTTGCAAAACAGAAGTTTATTCTGGAAACATCTTTGCAAGGGTCGGAACATTACAAACAGTTTTCTGGGGCAACATCTGACCGATTGGAGTTGCATACCAAATTTGTATTACTCCTAACGGTCTCGAAAAGATTTCATAAAAAAAAAAACAGAAAAATTAATCGTCTTTGCAAAACAAAAGTTTCTTCTGGAAACTTCTTTGCAAGGGTCGGAACATGACAAACTGTTTTCTGGGGCAACATCCGATCGATTGGAGTTGTATTACATATTTGTATTACTCTTAACGGTCTCGACAAGATTTCATAAAAAAAAAGAAAAATTACTTGTCCTTGCTAAACAAAAGTTTCTGCTGTGAACTTCTTTGCAAGGGTCGAAAAGTAATAGCCGTTTTCTCGGGTAACAACTGACCGATTGGAGTTGTATTCCAAATTTGTATAACTCTTGTATAACTCTTGTTCGAAACATGACAAACAGTTTTCTGGGGCAACATCTGACCGATTGGAGTTGTATTACATATTTGTATTACTCTTGTTGGTCTCGACCATATTTCAAAAATAAATCAAAAAAATTATTTCTCTTAGCAAAACAGAAGTTTATTCTGGAAACATCTTTGCAAGGGTCGGAACATGACAAACAGTTTTCTGGGGCAACATCTGACCGATTGGAATTGTATTCCAAATTTGTATTACTCCTAACGGTCTCGACAAGATTTCATAAAAAAAACCGATAAATTAATTTTCTTTGCAAAACAAAAGTTTCTTCTGCAAACTTCTTTGCAAAGGTCAAAACATGACAAACAGTTTTCTGGGGCAACATCTGACGGATTGGAGTTGTATTACATATTTGTATTACTCTTTTTGGTCTCGACCATATTCCAAAAATAAATCAGAAAAATTATTTCTTTTTGCAAAACAGAAGTTTAATCTGGAAACATATTTGCAAGGGTCGGAACATAACAAACAGTTTTCTGGGGCAACATCTGACCGATTGGAATTGTATTCCAAATTTGTTTTACTCCTAACGGTCTCGACAAGATTTCATAAAAAAAACAGAAAAATTAATTGTGTTTCCACAAAACAAATCTTTCTTCTGGAAATTTCTTTGCAAGGGTCGGAACATGACAAACAGTATTCTATGTATTGTATACTTTTTAATAATTTTTTTTTTTAAGATTTACTATATTTTCCATAAATAACAATAAAAATTTAGGAATGCGAGGGTTTCCTTTAAATAATACGGCTTCCACATCATTGGGCGTCCCAGTGGTTTCGGCATAAATGAGCAAAACGTGTGGTTGAAATACCTGGCCCAGATGAGGCTTGTCCACGGGAAAGGAGAGCGGATCGCTGGACCATAACTAGACCTAGTATTTCCGGTCAAAACCAAAGGTGTAGTGGCTGCCATCGGGCGGGCCAGCAGTGTGGCCGACGTCAAAACCGTATTAACGGTGTTTCTAGTTTATGGCTTGACAATAATGGCAGCAGTCCTCGTCTCCGCTGAGCGAAGCTGTCTTGGAATTTGAAATTCCCCTTGAATTGAACGATCCGGATCGCAATGAACGACCTTTACGGATCGCGGATCTACACGGCTCGCTGATCGTCGCGGATCGCAGATCTTTGCGAACGAGTGCTCTGCGAGATCCGGTGAGCCGCAATCCGTGTGATCTTGTTGAATCAACGGGTCTTACGGCTTGCAGATCACTGCTGATCCGGGTTGATCGTTCGATCACAGATACATGAAATTTATTGTACGTCATAATATAGGGATTCGTAATTCTAACACTTCAGTCGTGGACTCAGCCTCGGGCTACATTGTATTCCTTATTCTAATAAGAACAAGGTTGAGCTTTTAACGATAACACTAATTGAAGTATTATGTTCATTATTTATTTTGAATAAAACATTGCTATCTTAGTAATAGTAGAAAAATTGTTTTAGTATTTAGTAATTACGTAGGTATATTTATGTTTGTTGTTTGTTGAAGGTATAACACACGATGTTCAACGATTATTTAAAAAAAAAAATTTGGATACGATTATTTATGGCACAATTAATAATTGTTCTTTTAGTTTGTTTATTGTTCCAGATAGTTAACACGACACACCGATTTGATTTTTAATGAATAACAAAAACAACAACAAATTAACAAAAACACTTTTTTATAGATTATAATTTAAAAACAAAACATCGGATAGTTTTGATAATGTAATGTTGGGCATTTTTTGTATGATCGTTTGATCGAAAGGGGGATCCCAATAATATTGGGATTCCCTTTTCCAGGCCTGAAATATTAAAAAATATTTAGATGGGCTGACGGAGCGGGTGAAGTCATGGTGCGGGGGGACGCGAGCCGTCGTTCAATCGAGCTGGATCACCGATCCGGAACATTACAGCGAGTTGATTTAGTGATTCGGCTCGCTAAACCGAGCCGTTTCGACCACTGCTACTGGAGACTAGCAGGACGTATGCTCCCGGATATGTCCAAATGACCACTGGTGAAACCTTATGTGTAGCGGCAAAACGCAATTTTGGACGAGGCACCCAGCAATAAGGAAATTCAGTGAAAAATATGATGACTTTAAATACATATATTCATATAGATCAGCAAACGCCGGTTCTGAATACGTAACTTTTATCATATCGACCCCTTAGAATAACAAGGTTCCATCTGACACCGCAATGTTAGATGGAACCTTTAAGTTGCTTTCTTTAGAGCACATTATCGCATGACATTGCTGTGTCAGTTGGAACCTTGTTATTCCAAGGGGTCAATATATTATACGTAGAATTTATAAATCGTTATTTAAAAGTAAATAAAAAATCGTGTCATCAAAACACCCTATTATGTTGGTACCATTGCATTTGGAACATCTGACTTTGCGTTGGAATGGGAAGTTTTATTTTTGTTTTGTATTTTAAATACCTGTTTTTTAGTTTTGCCAAAAGTTACACTTAATCTGAGTGATTTTAAGCTCTATAATTATTCAATTTTTAATTATTAATTATTTTTATTCAGATTTAAAAACCTCATTTTAATATTTAATCACTGTAGAAAATGATATTAACATAACCCAAATGAAATATGATAACGGAAAAAATGACAGAAAATCTGTATGTAATTTTGAAGTCAGGGTTGCTGCGTATTACACAGGATTGGAGTTTTAGTAAAATTGTGTAAATATCCCAGATATCACCTCATAACACGACAGTTGGGTGATTTCAAGATCACCGGTAGTACACAGGATTTTAGTTTTACTTAACTTGTGTAAATATCCCAGATATCACGTCATAACACGACAGTTGGGTGATTTCAAGATCACCGGTATTACACAGGAGTGGAGTTTTATTAAACTTATCCTGATATCACGTCATAACATTTACAAAATATCCCAGATATCACGTCATAACACGACAGTTGGTTGATTTCAAGATCACCGGTATTACACAGGATTGGAGTTTAATTAAACTTGTGTAAATATCCCAGATATCACGTCATAACACGACAGTTGGGTGATTTCAAGATCACCGGTAGTACACAGGATTTTAGTTTTACTTAACTTGTGTAAATATCCCAGATATCACGTCATAACACGACAGTTGGGTGATTTCAAGATCACCGGTATTACACAGGATTGGAGTTTTATTAAACTTGTGTAAATATCCCAGATATCACGTCATAACACGACAGTTGGATGATTTCAAGATCACCGGTAGTACACAGGATTTTAGTTTTACTAAACTTGTGTAAATATCCCAGATATCACGTCATAACACGACAGTTGGGTGATTTCAAGAGCACCGGTCTCCTCAAGAGCGCTTTGGAACTGAATACAAGCTGTGAAGTGAACATTCAATTACTTTCGACAAACAGTATATGTATTCCTAACTTCGCATAACATACCGATAAGTTTCCTTCGTTGCAGAAATTTAAAAAAATGTACTGAAACATTTTAAGGAATTGCGTTTTTCTAACATCTGGTTTACAATATATTTTTTCCAATCAAAATCACATTTTTTCTTTTATGTGGGTGAATACCTTAGAAGATTCCCAACTATCCCGAGCAAGTGAGACTCTGGCAACCCCAATAAGGAACTCCAGTCCAATTTTGTTTTTATCACTAACTGTTCAGTGTCCGCTTGATTGTGCTTCCGAGATAACGTCCTTGATATTAATATTTACGGAGCTCCGAAATATTTTTTAACGTAATGACGGTAGTTTGGATATATATTTATATATGATGAAACTATAAAATTCATCGAATTATTACTTTGATAAATGTATATGAGATCCCAATATAAAAATAAGCCTTAAATAGGTAATTTTGTAAATTGTGGCTCTCTAAATATTGTATTTGAATTAAGTAAATAATTACATCTGTTTATACAAAAATAAATGTAAGTTTGTTCGTTTCTTTGTCATAGATGTTCTCGAAAATTACTGGACCGGTTTCGCTGAAAATATCACAGTTTGTTCTTATTAGTGCCGGAGAGGTTTAGAAAGGTTTCAGTTTGAATGAAATCCAAAATGTAAAACTGTTGCTATAACGTTTTAAAATTAGAATGAAAAACATTGAACCCGCCGTGCTTTATTTAAGTCAGCCCATAGATATAACACTCTGGTGAGCCACAGATTGCATATTCAAAAGAAGAAAGTTTTTTGGGTATTGAGTATTTTCAAAATTTAAAACACAAGTAGGTACCTACATAAGAACTTTATTATTTAGATATATTTTGAAAAAATAAACGTTTGGAATGAAATAAAATTTTCAAATAGTTTCATTGTTTAGAGATAGTTACTTTCGCTGTCAAATCAATTATGGCACCATAATGACAAGCGAGAATTCACAACATCATAACTTTATATAAACCCGAGCAAAGCCGGGTACACATCAGCTATTTTTAAATAAATATCTCTTCATTTATTTCCTATTTTCATTAGTCAAGAGTTATTGAAAAGAGGAAAAAACAAACAAACATAAAATTACATTTGATTGTAATGTAATTGCCTAATATACTAATAAAAAAATAATCATCTCGTTTTTAACCAAATATCTTGCCGCAGAGGGACAAACATCCGGAAGCACGTTGAAAGTAGAAATGCCGGCCATCGCCAAGCCATCGCATCGGCCAGCTGATGGCCCATGATGTAGAGGGCCTTTACAGGGCCGTTACATCATCTGCATCCCACCGGTGTCTCCGTGATACTGAAGAGTCGTTCTTACACGATACTTTTTTTCATCCAGGTTGCTCATGGGCTTTCTTTTATTCTATTTATATTGCGAATTCTATAGACAATTTCACAGAAAAAAAACAAACCACATGGACTGGTCGAATAAAGGATCGTCTAATGCTACGACCACACAATCGCCCAGGGACTCGGTTCGGAGTTGGGACGTTGGCTGATCGTATAGTAACTATAAATCGGGCAACTACACGATCGGCCAACGTTCCAATTCAACTACGAACTCCAAACTACTGATGCCATTTTAGCTAAAATCTATCGATCTACCGATATACTTAGAAAGTTGATTTATCGTTTGTAATACCTATAAGTAATGACGGAATTCACAGACATACTTAGTTCATAAACATGTGCATTTCAAGTAATAATAATTCCCAGAATAGACAGGCCATAAAAAATTGCACAAAGGCTAGCCGCTTATATTGTTGTTCAAGCCGGAAACCATTGTAAAGTACTACATCGTAAAGGCTAGACCACCTTTAAGTACCATTTTAGAAAGTCGGCATTATTTTACAAAAGAATAGCAATAAAACGTTAAAGGAAATAAGCGTGTAATAAATGAGCGGCCTACCAGACAATACAGATGGCGACAGGAATAGGGCTCTCTGAGGCAGTTGGCTTGAAGCTTCCGCCCAGGAAGGTACCATTTCTCGCCCCTCGGAGAGGAAGCCCAGGTCCTCTGACGATAATGAGTGTTACGCTTCCGTCCCAGAAGGAAGTACGATCTCCGCCTTTCGGAGATCTACTTGCGGAGACCGCCCAGGCTCTGCACCGCGAATGAGTTTTACGCTTCCATCCCAGAAGGAAGTCTGGTCTTCGCCCTTCGGCGATCTACCGTAGGAGTCGCCCAAGCTCTGCACCGCGAGTCGACCCCCCGCTTCTGCCCAGGAAGTTATAGATCTTCGCCCTTCGGAGATACCGCCCAGGCCTCTGATTATCGCCGCGTTTGTACCTACCCCCGATCCAGAGCTACTTGGATACCTAGTGCGAACGCCAGAACTCTGCATACCCAGCCGCTCTCTGGACCCTCTATAGCCATCAGTAAAGGGAAGTGCTTCTGAACTCTCATAACATATAATTCTCCCACCCTGTCACCCTGTGAATACTCTCGTAAAGACTTTTATGTAGGATAACTAAACATTCCCGTATAATTAAGCCAGTAAATCTCTAGTTTTAAGAATACAAACTTTTACGTAGATTTAAGAAAAGTGAATAGTTAGTTTTAAGAACCGTAGAATTAAGTACTTAACTCTAATTTTAATGATATTTTATACTTAATTAAGATTAACTTTAGTTTACGACTAATCCCAGGATTATAACAATAAATGCCTTTTCGTAAATACATAAATTGGTTTTCAGTTCCTAACCTTTTTGCGTTATTCCTATTATTATAATCCACTGCATTAATTAGCGTCTTATCAAAGTCAACCGAAATTTATAATACTAATGACACAATTCGTTTCTGATTATACATCAGGGGGCCAAGTCTATATGTTTTTCGTTAGCCTTGACGCACGTTAAATCGGCAATAAACAACCATTTTAACAGTTTTCAGTAACGTGCTAGTCCATATCGCGCTAACAGGCTAAATGTTCGTTAACGTTAAGAGAAAAATCAATGACGTAAATGAAAGAAACGACGCCGCGTTAACTCCGTAAAGTGCGTTACGAGCACTACTGACAGCAGCTGCTAGACGTCAAACTTCTAAATCTCATCGTAAAAATCAAAACAATACGATAAAACGTAAGTTATTTATTCATGAAACCCTATTACACGGTTTAATTATTAAACACGAACGTAGTTATATCACAATAAGTTTATAATAACGCATTTTTTTAATTCGCCATTGAGGTATTCGATGTCTTTCGTCCGATTAACTATTTTGCACAAAAAAGTATGTTTTAATACAACAATTCATAACAAAACGCGTATGTAATTGAAAAATGATCTTTTTTATATAGCCATGTTTAAATACAGTGAGTTTTAGTCGAGACACAGTGCAGTAGACATCAACTGACTGATACTTATTATCAAGTTTGTGTAGCCTTTTAATAGGCGAGTTTTGGTAATAATAATTTGAAGACATAAAGCCGTATTGTATAATTACATTGAGGTTCGTGTTCTTTTACCAAACTACAACCTAATACTTAATCTTAAAGTTACACCATTAAGATTCCTGCTTATGTATTAAAATATTTTTTGATTGTTTTGTTTCGGCTTTATCATAATTTAACATTTAAACAATATAATAGCAATTATATAATTACACTTATAGAAACAATGGCAGGTTACCTCCGCATGAGAATTGCCATTCGTGCTTCGCTGAGAGAGGAATCTGTAAGAAGACGCCAATTGAGGGATGAATCCAACCCCTTGGATATACCGGCAGGATTATTTATAGCGCATTACCGGTTGTCCCAAGAAGTTTTCATTGTTTTATGCGACCGACTGAGACTTTCAGTTCCTGTGTGCAGGCGAAAAACTGGAGTGCCCTTAGAGCTAAAGGTGAATTAATTTAATCGCTCCTTAGCCCTGTACAGCTTTCTGTAGGGTACATCATATATTATATGTTTATGTAAGGTCCATTCAACCTAGCAATCAACAATACATTGCGTGTAATGCAAATGATAAATTAATACATGTTTTATTTCATTTGGTTTCAAGGTTCTAACAACACTATCGTTCCTTGCAACCGGATCTTACCAAAAGGTAATCGGCAGTGATTGGAATTCATGTAATTCCCAAAAGACCGTTAGTCGACACATAAATGAAATCGTTTCTGTGTTAAATAATATAATGGGAGAATACATACAATTTCCTGGGACAAGGGGAGAAAGAAATTCAATTAAACAAGGGTATGTTTTGGTACAAAATATTTATTTATAAAAATAAAAATTACTTTTATTTGGTATATACTTTTGCTGACCGGGTTTCGTTACTACCGTAGCTTCTTCAGGTTAATAGTATAATAATAATATTATACAATATTATTATACTGCCCTGAAGAAGCTACAGTAGTGGCGAAACCCAGTCGGCAAAAGTATATACCAAATAAAAGTGATGTCAACAATGTTATTGTTTTATTTATTAAATTATAAAGTCACATTATGTTTGGTCCGAAGGTGAAGTCGTCGGTAATCCTGAAAAAATAAAACATCTCGTTAGTTGCATAATATATTATGTACTGTTATAATATAATTTATTATGCACATATTTCAGATTTCATGAGAAATTTCAATTTCCTGGCGTAGTAGGGTGTATTGACGGAACACACAGCAATAGTATCGCCAAGTACACATGAAGAGATTTATTTCAATAGGAAAGGTTTTCATTCTATGAATGCCATTATGGTAATAAGTTGTTCATTTTTTTATATATAATTTAATTACAAATCTGCTGCATACCAATAATTATTATGTTATTTATATTGCACACAGATTTGTGACTCAAATTTAAAATTTTTGGCTGTTTGTGTAAAATATGGAGGAGCTTCACACGATGCACATATTTGGCAGATGATGGCCATTAAGCCATACATCGAAGAAATTCGCAACCAAGAAACTCTGTGGTTGTTAGGTAAATTTCATGCAAATTTTGAAAAGAGAAATATAATATATATGTCCATAATTTGTTGTTTATATTAAAAACATGTGTTTGTTTCAGGAGACTCGGCATTTCCTCTCAGGCCTTATATGATGACGCCAATATTAAATGCAGTTCCGGGTTCGCAAGAATTTAGGTACACGAATATGCATTGCAAGGCCCGCAACTGCATAGAACGTTGCTTTGGTCTTTTGAAGGCAAGATGGCGCTGTCTCCTGAAACATCGGGTTCTTCACTATACGCCCGAAATGGCAGTGAAAATAGTGAATGCTTGTGTTGTTCTGCACAATATTGCCATCGTTACAAGAATGCCAGAACCAGCAGAGCAACATGTAGAAGGCGATATGGGAGAAATTGATGCAGAACTACATTTAGATCATAATCTTGATACTCTTCAGCAAGGCCGACAAACGCAGCGTGAACTCGTTGAAAACCTGTAATATGTACATTATCTTTCTACTAAATACTAACTTCTTAAACATTCTGTCACTAGTTTTTCTAGTAACATGTTTCTCGTATCGTCCGCATTGTTTCGCCTCTCGTCCGCAATGTTTCGCCTCTCATCCGATAACTGCCTCCTTTCGTCCAGGTCGATCCGCCTCTCCTCTATGATCACTCTCCTCTCGTCCAAGTGTAAGAAGCGCTCTTCTATAGAGAGCGCTCCTCTTCTTTTAGCTAAAAGAAAAAAATCAATAAATATTTTTTGTTAAAAACTTTAAACTTATTATTTGTCAGATACAATTTCCAGGCAAACACTCGTTCACATGTGTAGAACAAGTCTGGGACGCCTGAGGAAGACATGACACGATCAAGCGAACCAAATACTTAAGTCGGGACATGTCAAGAGTTAAAATAACAGAAGAGTATTATTAGATGATGTGTGAATGTGAATGAAGTAAGAAGGAGTGCGTGCCAAGACAGAGTTGTTTGGGGATCCATCTTAGTATTTCAGTGCGAGCACTTACGTGGGACACCTACTGCCTCACTCGTACTGGGGCGTTTCCCTGTTTCGGGACATGGGGCCACAGGTATTTGAAGTGATGGAAGATCATCATCATCCATCACTTCCGGAGATATCTCATAATAAATGTCCACCTACAAAACAGTACAAATATATTAGCTTTTTTCTTATCATAATAAAAATAAGTGAGCAATGAAAGCATTATGAAATATACCACAATGTCATGCACTCTTTATAAGCATATTGCATCAATTATAGTCAACGCTATGGACCTCTACAAACAACTGCAACTAAACACATACATTCTTTATAAGCATATTGCATCGATTATAGTCAACGCTAAGGACTTGTACAAACAATTGCAACTAAACACAGAAGCGGCTAATACTTTAAATTGCAATATAACATCTACAGCAACTACGGTTTTTAAGCTTAAGGGATGACAATAAATTTGTTTATTAACTTATCGGATTCATCGGAGGCGGCAACGTTTCAGCTCCACCGTCTTCACCATACACAGCCTCAGGCCCAATGATGGAGAGGACCCTTTCCTCCAGTGAAGTGAGTGGGATCGCTGTGCTCGGGCCACCTCCAGTCTTACTTCTTTCCACAGCCAAGCGAAAGGCTTTTCGTTTGACATTATTTTTTAAATCCCTCCACGCCTGTAACATTCAAGGAAATGATTAATTAGTTGCTAAATCAAACCTTGCTTAGCTACAGACAGGTGTCTTCCTCTCGGTGTCATTTATTTCTTTATCTACGGACCAATGTCCAATTACACAATATACATAACATGAAATGAAATAGACAAGAGCTACAAAAAAAGAAGAGCACATACACAATACAAGAATGAAGCAATGACAAAAAGTTATAGTTTATTTGGTGTATGGTCGTGTAGTATAATGTGTACATACTTGCTGCCACTTTTCTGCTGTTTTTGTGGTCCCTAACCCAATGGCATTGAGGGTGCCTGCCAGGGTCGACCAGGCATTTTCATTTTGGCTACGGCCATTTTTCCCCTGATGCCTTCCCGTGGCCAAAGCGGGGGCATCTCGAGCTGGCTGACCAGCCACTCCAACTGCTCATTTGAGGCACGTTTTTTTGACATCTGTTGAAGAATTATAAAATGTTATGAGGATAGTAAGAGCACGAATTTAACAAGAGTAAAGGAATTGAGCTATTCTTGTTAAACATACTAAATCAATTAAATACACGTATGTATGTTATGTCGATGTTACAAAGTTAGTGAAGTATACATGCAATACTTTTAAATAGTTGGAAAGAAGGAGCCAGTCATTTTTATAAATAAAACTCCAAACTAACTAACGCGTCATTCATGGCGAATAGGGACTTTTAAAATGGTATCGTCATATATTACTAAATAACAAAACACCACCACATCTTACAGTTATGCTTTAACAATGGTATAAAACTTTAAATATACATTAATTGAATAAATAACCAATTATAGTTACAATTCTTCGTGTTCGTAAATAATCAACTGTCAGCAAAACAAACGAACAGACATAGACAAGCACTATGGAAACATAGAAACCATAGAAAATCGCAGAAATTTGCAAGTCGAAAACGCAACGACGCCTTCCGACGGCTGTTTACGCGGTAACGTAACGTAAGACAAAATTCGAATTACGGATTACCAATTTTGCCTGTGTACGTTAATTGTCTCGTAACGTAAATTTAACGCAAAGGAAACGAAAAACATATAGACTTAGGCCCCAGATTACTGCATTTCGTTATTGAGGTGATTTTTTATTGAAATAAGGGGTGTCAAAATAATCCAATTATGATTATTATCAGCATAATATGGATAATGCTTATTTGGGCATTTATTTGAGAGTTAGTTGCATATTAAATTAAGGAACATACGCCCCTCACAAAAAAGATACACTGCGACCAGCGAAGGGTTATTTAAACGGCGGGAAATTTTAACGATTTTGTTGAAACTTGAAACCTCTGAGGTTGGCAAATATGAAAATATTTTATTGTTTTACGGCTCTATTCAGCAAATTCTGTAATCATATTTATTTGGTCATGTGCACCCAATTGCACAACCTAACGTGTGCCTTTAATCTAGGGATTTTTTGACACCCGTGGTTGGGTGTTTCTTTTTTTTTACATGGCAAGGCTGATTTACGTGGCTGACATAGTCCTTCCTGTCACTTCTTCGTAGCTAATGTATTAATTGCTTTACCCGTGTTCATTATAAAAAGTTAGGTTAGATAATAAAAATTACTTAATAATATTAAACAAATGAGTTCACTTCAACACTACACACGTAATAATTGACTAAATTATCTCTAGGATGTCTATACTACTTGGATTGTTTGACAGGAATGACAGGAGGTCTGTCGTTTGCATTTATGATGTTCATATTCAATTGTAGAAACATTCCTAGTAGGACACTCGACCTGCTTTTGACTGAGGGGAGTAAAGTGAAGAGTTTTTGTTACTCTTTTCTCTTTTATTTATTTATAAAAAACAAGCAGCTTTTAATAAAAAAATATATATTCAGTAAGTTTAACTAAAGGTAAGCCAACAAAGTTTATTGTGCTAACAGTGGTTAAATAGGTGTGTTTTATTTATGAAGATAACAAAAGACATAACAAACAAAATAAGAAGGAAGAGGAAGATAGGATCGGGACAGGAGATGCTCTCGATACATGTTACTGTGATTTTTGTGTACATATCGTGCAACCTTGAAACGTAAATTCTGGTACATGTATTTTTTTTCCTATAGTTTTAATTTTTAAATCACCGTCAAAACGCTCGGAATCTATGGCCTGTCAGTTTTGAGGTTAGAATGTCAAACATCAAAACAAGGATGAGCTTTACCATACATCATTTTGACACGTGACGTCAGATGTTCTCATGCAATTCCAACATAACAGAATGTTTTGATGGAATGATCTTCTATTCGCTTTTAATGAACGTTTTATGATTTATACGTATAAATAAATATGTAAATATAAATAAATTAATAAAAATACTTTAAACACCACTTTTTTAATATATAAATATCAACTTGTATTTAATGAATATTATGTATTCTGTAATTCGAAACATGTTGCTATTTATACATTAAAAAGTGGTGTTTACAAAGAATTTTTATTAATAATGACGTCACAAAGTGAATACCAATCTTTTGAAGAATATGTATGTTATGGTTGAGATTTTCACGGGTGTAAGACGTAGAATAATTTTCTCGGTTTTCCCGCGTAATGTAGTCCTTAGAAGGACTTTTTAACTCCTGACGTTTCGGAGAAATCCCACGGTCCATCTTCAGTGGCCTTATGTCTTGTCGGAGACGGAGTAATAGAAAAATATCATGTAAAATTGCAGAAAATAAAGTAGATGTCACCAATAAACGCTTAAAGTCATCCTTAGTACAAAGTCCTTAATGAAAGCCATAAAATAGATGTTAATAATACCACGACAAAAGTTTAATAGAAACATTACAATGAAACGAGAAGGATTTACCGCGAAGCCATTGCAATTCATAAACATGCAAATAATATGAATACTCGAAATGACTCAATCAGAATTCCCGACACTTGGAAAGTTCATAATTGATCAAAATTCCCCGATGACAGCACTTCCAAAATTCTTATAATTACCCCAACTTGCTTAAACCATCTTGCATCAAACCGATCAGGTTACTACGCGCAAATAGCCTATTAAAGGCCCGCCCATACTCCCATCCCTTTATCAAAACGCGTGCTTCGCCCTAGACTATTAAAATGATTTGCACTCACTTAGGTTTTGACTTCTGGATTAAACGGGCACGCGCAAGCGATTAGTTCAAAACAAAATTCAAGACATAAGGCCTCTAAAGATGGACAGTGTGAGTTGTCCTAAACGCCAGGAATTAAAAAGTCCTAAGGATTTACACTACGCGGGTAAACCGATAATATTATTCTACATGTATACATACACGAGTATATGTAATATTCTCGTATGGGTAAATATATCCAGTTAAATCTCAGTAGAAAAATTAATAATTTTTGAAAAAGAAAATCACTTTTAGATTCATAAAAATAAATAAAAACATTTGCATGGTGTGAGCGTTGTTCGGCTGGCGACACGAGGCCCCTATTCGCACCATCACGATTTCTCTGCGTCTGACTAGTCTATTTTATAACTGCGTGTTTTCCTGATTATTTCGTTAGTTTTTCGTATAAATTCAGACGTTATTAGAATTTCACACAGCCCTCTTGCAAATGACTAGTACAAAGGATAATATGACTAATGATAAATAAAAATGATTTTCAATTTTATTCCGCTAACCGTCCTACTTGAATGCTTTCTCAGCAGTGCCATGGATCTTCCCTGCCCTGGTGGTGTCACCGTCAAGATGGAGCCAGGGACCCAACATGAGGACGGTCGTGTAATACCCGCTACATATATAGATATAGAATGTCCAAATATAAAAGAAGAATGCTTGGAATATTTCGAAAAAGATAGTCAGACACAGGGTAAGAGCAAAACAAATCGTTTTATGTGGTCAGAACTAAAAATTATAATTCTATTAAGATTTTTTTCTCATTCTGATGCCATACTTTATCAGAAATTATTTAACTAACGGCATGAGCTTCCCCTAAGGCAGCTTTAGTGCTTTATTTGAAAAGAGTGTTTCTTGCAGCATCTTACTGACCGTGTTCAAGAATGATTTTACTCCCCACAGAAATAGTCACTAACATTGACATCTTGGGTTATTTTTATTACTGATATTTGTAGCTATTCCCCACTCCCCCTTTTACGTGGTTCATCCGTGGCGTCTTTGAGTTTTAAATTAAATTTATTATTGTAAGAACTTGTTTATTCTGGCACTCTCTCAGGAAAAAACCACCGTATTTTTAAATTTATTTCTTGGTTTGTGTTGGTATTCTGATGTATCGTTTGTTTTTTATTTCAAGATAGTATTAATACGCAGACTCTTCCTATCAAGGCAGAACCTAGACTCCGAGACGAATTTGGAGGGGGAATTCCTTATATGGAAATTGAAGTTAACCCACTGGATGTTAAAAGGGAATGCTTAGAGCACTCTGAAAGAATTACCCAGACGAAAGGTAAAACCGATTTATGTTTGTTAAAATCCACGATCATAATTTTAGCGTTTTTTGTAACTTTACTTTACTTACACTTCTTTATTTATAATCTTTTGCAGACTTATTGGTAGACCTGAAGACGTTTCCAGGGAAAAACACATTCGCTTGTTCCCATTGTAACTACTCCTGCTCATACAAGTCAGCGTTAACACGGCACTTGCGCACCCATACTGGAGAAAAACCTTTTTCATGTTCTGACTGCAGTGTTTCATGTTCCCAAAAAGGAGATTTGAAGATACACATGTTGACTCACAGTGGAGAAAAACCTTTTTCGTGTTCCGACTGCAGTTATTCATGCCAACGAAAAGGACTTTTAAAACTTCATATGCTGACTCACGGTGGAGAAAAACCGTTTTCATGTTCGGACTGCAGTTATTCATGTTCTCAAAGGGGAAATTTGAAGACACACATGCTGACTCACAGTGGACGAAAACCTTTTTCGTGTTCCGACTGCAATTATTCATGTTTTCAAAGGGGATCTTTGAAGGCACACATGCTGACTCACACTGGAGAAAAACCTTTTTCTTGTTCCGACTGCAGTTATTCATGTTCTCGAAGGGGAGCTTTGAATAGACACATGCTGACTCACAGTGAAGAAAAATATTTTTCATGTTCCGATTGTAGGTATTCGTGCCAACGAAAGGAAACTTTTAAGATTCACTTGCTGACTCACACTAGAGAAAAACCTTTTTCATGTTCCGACTGCAGTTTTTCATGTTCTCGAAAGGGATATTTGAAGACACACATGCTGACTCACAGTAGAGAAAAACCTTTTACATGTTCCGAATGCAGTTATTCGTGTTCTCGAAAGGGATATTTGAAGACACACATGCTGACTCACAGCGGAGAAAAACCTTTTTCCTGTACCAACTGCAGTTACTCATGCTCTCAAAAGGGAGCTTTGAACAGACACATGCTGACTCATAGTGAAGAAAAACACGTGGAATTATTCGTAACATGAGAATGGTTTCAATTTAGAGTGCTTGAGAATGTGTCTTTGCGTTTGATTGCCTGCGTTTGATTGCCTGCGTTTTTGTTAATATACGGTGTTCGCTGACTACCCTACACAGTTGGATATGTCGTAATAGATTATATGTGTAGATGAATATTTCGATAAGTCGGCCCGCGACAAGGAGGAAAAATTGCATCCGGCCCCAGACGAGAAAATGTTGCCCATGCCTTGTCTATAGCGTTAGCAGTTCTTAAGTTGTTATTAAAACGTATAAATATTTTTTTGTATTTTTGCAATATTTTTGAGAAGCAATTATGAAGGATTATCAGTCGATAGTTATTGATGTCATTTTTGCCCCCTTTAAACTAAAAAAAAAAATAAAATAAAAATAAGTCATGAAAGTAGGTCAGTAATTAATTAAAAATGGAAAAATAATTTTAAAATAAAAAAATTATAATGTATTAATAAAAAAAATTCTAAGGGAAATTTTTAAAAATGAATTATTTTATTATTCATATAAATAAAATACGAAGGTAAAAAAAATAACGAAACTCAATATTATTAAAACTCATATTACTAATATTATTAATGAGAAAATAAAATTAAAACTATTTTTAATAAATGTTTAATTGACTACCAACACGACGGCCTCCATGGTCGAGGGGTAAGGCTCTCGACTACGAATCCGAAGGTAGCGGGTTCAAATCCCGGCGTGCGCAAATAAATTTTATGTAATTAATTTGTGTTTCACAATTAATTCATTTAAAAATAATAGTGGATTTGCGCATGTTCCAGAGTGGAAGATACTCTCAGTATCGCCCTGGTGAAAGTCCACCATTCAGAATTGAAACTTGCTTGATATGGCTTTTAGCCGTGTTTGGTGACCAGATCTGAAAAGCCAGGTATTTCCCAATTTCACTACCTTCCTTGTTCCCTTCTCCCCCTCCCCGATACCTTCTGTCTAACAACATTCCCCTATTGGGAATGCAATAGCCTCACTGGCTCCAGTTGTGAGCAGTTAGGACTCTTGTGCGGTAAGCATATTAAAAAAAAAAAAAACACTTCTAATTTCTGAAATTTAAAATTTATCTAATGCGCTGTTTTCTGGACAGCTTCCGAAAAAAATCCGCCAAGGAAGGCGCTCCTCCTGTCAATGAATGTCTTTTCGAAAGTTATTTACAGCCATCTGTATGAACAATAATAAACAGATGTATTATAATGATCAGATTTCCAAAACACGACTACATTTATAATATAACCCTAGGCCTTTTTGAAGACTTATTTTGATTATTTTTGGTAATGAATACAACTATTGCTTTTTTTTTAACTGATTGGGTACTTAGAGAAAAAAATATGCTCAACTAAAATGATGTAAATTGGAATCAATAAATTGAAACTTGCACTATGAATTTGAATTTAATCATAGGTGGTATTTTTTTAATCTTTTCATTATTGATTCATCAGTTCTTTCAGCTGTTTAAAAGTCATAGTAAAATTTTATAAGACAAGACTCGTTTTTAGGCATTTTTTGTTCTTTTCTTCAAATTGAAAAATTAAACACATATTTTATACATAATAAGTTAATTGCATTATATATAAAACTGGTTTTTTGGTTCTTAGTTTGGGTTTAAAAGAAAAGAAAATAAACTAACCCAAAAACTCTACAAAAATGTGAAATTTTTGCTAGCTTTAAAAATGCATTATTTTGCATCTCAGCTTACATAAAAACAACTTTATTGTAATTCAGTAGAAACAAAATATTATTTCAATATTATTCATGCGTAAAGAGGCTTCCTAGTATTTATTTTTCATTATTTTTTGTAGAGTATTTATTTTTTTGCAAATAAAAAGAATTGTAATTAATCGATTTCGCATTCAAATCTTCTTTTGGAAACGCACGTCCACCCCTATCATTAGACACTGGAACACAACAAGTTGACGGCATTATTATGATGTTAATATAAAAACTTTATTAATTGATAAACTAAAGTTTTTAAGACAAGATTTTTGTGCATAGCGCAAAGGATAACAATTATTTTTATAAACAATAATTATAAATATTAATAATTTTTGTTCATAAAAATAATTGTTACCCTTTGCGCTATGCACAAAAATCTTGTCTTAAAAACTTTAGTTTATCAATTAATAAATATTTGACAAGTCAAAACATTTTTCACCAATAAAATGAAGACATAATTTGTCTCGACGCCACCTAGTGAGGGATTTAGCCGTTACAAGCCTTCCTCATACCAATAAAGTTGGTTGTTTACAGGTGAAATATAATAAAAAACCGTAATTATTGAATGAAACACTAGTATATATTGATTAACTTGGCGGGTTTGCGATAAGCCGACGTAGCTGAATGGTAGAGCATCTGACCGGATATTAGAAGGGTGTGGGTTCGAGTCCTGCCGGCGACATTTATCTTTGCTCGGAAGGTTTTTTCAATTTGGATGAGTGTTTCAGGCTAATAATTATTGTTTACAAAAACTTTAAATTGTCTCAAATGGCGGAGGAAATGTATGAGGTTTGACAGTTCTCTCAACCTACTGGGACCGTCATTACATGCGGCACCTAGCGGAAAAAATCGTGCGAAAACAACCCACTGCAAACCAGTTGTATTTTTATGTAAAAAATTTATACCTTTATGTCAAAAGAATGATTGGTTTCCAAAGTATGGTTGGTAATGGTCCAAGTAATAATAATTATTCTGAATTCTTATAATTTGTCCATACATGTCATTATTTTTAATGGGTTAATTGTTTATCCCGGAAATGGGAGTTTTGCTTCTGAAATATGTAGATATTTACATATTACATACTTACAGCGGTTTTAAACAAATTAAGTATTATTGATTTAAAAATATGTAATCAGTATTGCTTTTGATATCACGATACTATTTTAAGAAGAAAACTGGACGGATACACTTTATGTGTCTGAACAATGACTTCAAAAACGCTCACCTTTAATGTAAGCAAACTAAATATTAAGCAATATCAATTTAACGCAAACATTAAACGTATTACGGTAAAGCTCACAAGTCTTGCATATTTTTTCAAAAATCTAACAAATGAGGCAAAGAAGAAGGAAATGAAAAAGGTTACCATGCATTATGTCAATCCAGAATTGAATGTAGAATTAAAGGATGAGGATCTGCGATATATAAGTACAAACAGAATCTAAGCAAAATTCATAAGGGAATAATAAAAACCATACTTAACCGCCCTGTGCCTATGAACGTACGTGATACGCAAACTTTGATGATGCCATTCTGCGCTATCCCGTATCACTTACGCGCTTGAGAAAAAATAATATATCTCATACCTACAAACCGCAATGACCACGCGCGTTCCAACGACACCGGACATAAAGTCTAAACGAGTATTTCATCAAGGACAGGCGAAGCGTACGGTCGCTTGTTTGATAAAATATTATCAGATATGAGTATGACTAACATTGTATTCATAATGACCAAAAAAGTGAATATTTTTTGCTTATTTTTTTAGAAAATTACCTGAAGGTAGGGCGGTGAAATTACCCACAAGAATGCCATCGAAAAAAATCTTTAAAATTTCTGACGTACCAAATGTATTACAAATATACACCAAAATTCTACTGTAAATTATTTCCAGAAAAACGAACCCCCCCCCCCCCCCCGCTAAACCACGTATTCATGACACTATCTCACCAAAATGACTAATAAAAAACATTCCTTGTTATAAAACCGCTTTTTGAAAAAGAAACTATGAATTTTGCAATAAAACTCCACAACATCCTTCCCCCAGATATAAAACAAATATAAAAGTTTAGCTAGTATAAGTCAAGGAAAAAAGTTCGGCTAAAAGAGGTCAATGAAACAACGTTAAAAACGACACAGAAGACGCACCTAATTACATTACATCAAAATAAATAAGTCTAGTCCGCCTCAGCACAGGACCCCCGTGTGAAGAGGACTAAGAAAAACACAAAAATATCAAAAAATTTACAAAACATAATAACTAACATGTCTAGCATTCTATATCTTCGACTTTATTCTGTAAACGCTTTTAAACATGTACTTTACTTTTTATTTCACATGTTTATATAAACGGTAATAAAAAATAATAGTTACGGACAGATTGTTAAGGTGTCGGTCGTAAGGTAATTTTTCACAGAAAGGTTTTATTACATTGATACATTTGGGAAGGAATTTGTTTCAAAATGAGTTCCTTTTCTAGATCGGGATCTTCGTGCATTATTACCACGTGGTGTAATTTGTTTTTGTAATTTAGAACACAATTTGGTAAAAAAAAAAATTATTATCATGATCAAGAATTTTGCTAGGGTTTTCGGCATATAAAGTGGGAACTATATTTATCTTCATTTCCTGACCTTTTTAAAGTTATACTGGTGGATTTAAAGTCAGTTACTTCATTTAAAATCTGCTACAGTTTTCTGGGAATTTGGTTATATTCTTCTATTTTATTTATATAGTAGGATTCTTTTGCAGTGCATATAGTTTTTTAATACATTTTTCGTACATTTTTCGTACGTTTCGACAAATGATTTAAACTGGGTAACTCCGTGAATTCTGATCACAAATACTTCGTGGTATATCACTAATATGGACGTTGGCGTTTAGTACCTACTTGGAAGAAAATCTTCCTCTCTATTATTGTCTATGTGCAAATAACACATAACCTCACTATTGTTGACCTGTGCTTTGGCTAACTAGAATTTTGTCGGCCAGTTTACAAATTCGTATTCTACATTATATCCTTCCCCCGATTAACCCACGCAGTTAAATCAATTGTCGCATGTATGTGATAGTTATTGGTAATTCTAATACTGATATTTTTTAAACTGACTATTAATCGCGCTATCTCCCAACCGGTTTCAAATGTCGCAACTTCAAGGTCAAGATACAATCTAAATTATACCGCAATTACAAAGATAGTTATGTTTACGACTTTATTGTTATGATAAAATCTTCTATTCTATTCTAGGCAACTAAATATGTAAATTTCGTACAGAATTCAACCCAATATCGGCTTCCGCTAAAATAGCGTTCTTTTTCAGGTCTTTTTTTGAGCTGGAAGCAATTATCATCACATAATAAACAGAACACTATCACAGCAGTGCCATGGACCTTCAAAACACGGTGTGTGTTTCCATCAAGATGGAACCAGGGTCTCAGGAAGAGAACGGATGTGATGTACCGTATACGCATTTAGATATCGACCTCCCGGATGTAAAGAAGGAATGGTTGCAGTATTCCGAGAGTACCCCAACAGCTAGTCAGTCAAGTAAGTAATAATAATAATATTTGTGTCATTTGTAGTGCCGTTTTTGTCAAAAATCACTTCAAGACCGCTGTATTGTAAGTTTGTTACGATTATGATTCGTAACGAGAAATATATATCAGTGTGTGCATATTTTTACCATTAAACTAATTTCATCTTCAATTTAAGGTACATTTACCCAGAAACCAGAAGGAACTTCAAGAGAAACGTATTATTGCTTAAAAATATGTATGTATTCGTATATATCAACAAACGCCAATTCTGTATGTATTCGTATAGATCAACAACCGCGGATTCTGTATGTATTCGTATAGATCAACAAACGCCGATTCTGTATGTATTCGTATAGATCAACAAACGCCGATTCTGAATATTGTAAATGTTATATTATGCAAAGTATGTAGAATTTATGAATAGGTTTTTAAAAGTGCAAAAAAAACCATCTCATCAAAGTGCCCTATTCGGTAGGTACCACTGCTTTCTCAGCATCTGACATCACACAGAGGGGCTCGCGTGTATTCTGGTGTTGCATTTATATGGAAATTTTAACATTTATTTGGGTGACTTTTAACTCTATAATTGTTAATTTTTTTTGTTTTTTTTTTTACCTGTATATGATTACTTTTATTCATTTGCAAACCAATACCAAACACCGAACTTGATACGGTAATGCATTATAAATATTGTTATTTTTCGAGTCAAAGTTTTTAAATAGTTATGTAATTTTATTACTTACGTTTAGTTATGATTTAAGATGAATAGAATATATAATCATAAAATGTAAAGTTAATTCTTATTTTGATATTTGAACATATGTTTTGTGGTTATGAAACCTAAAAATGTAGCTTTACAGTATAATCCTTTAAAATAACCGTCAGTTTACTCAGAAATTAATAAGAGCATCGGCAATAAAAATGAAAACGTTTTAAGAGTTTCATTGTGAGTAACCACATAGAAATAATATAAATAGAACGTCTCCAAGCGGCTTCTACACAGTTAGTTTGATAATAATTACCTTCCTTTTTTTATGGACAAACCTTTTTTTTAATTGAGTAACAACAGGTATTATTAATTTAAATAAAAAAATTACAATGATGTTCTACAAATTAAAATGGAAATAATATATTTTTGTTTCAGTACTTTCTCGGAGGGGGACAGCAGTAATTGTGTATTTGATACGCTGTTCGTCTTGGCATTTCAATGTACGTTTTCTTTGCCTTCTAGGTAGTATTGATGTACAGACTGTTACCATCAAGGCAGAACCAGGACTACGAGAAGAAGATGTACGAGGAATTCAGTATAAGGAAATTGACATAGACTTCCCGAATGTTAAAAGTGAATGCTTAGAGCACTCGGATGGAATTACCCAGACAGCAGGTAAAACCGATTTTTGTTTGTTATCGTGCCCTCATATTTTTGGCGTTTTTTTATTAATTTACTGTATCTACTTATTTACTCGTTATATGTAATCTTTTTCAGACTTATTGACAGACCTGAGAACGCATCACGGGGAAAAACGATTATATTGTTCCTATTGTAAATTCTCCTGCTCTAGTAAGTCAACATTAGAAATGCACATGCGTACCCATACTGGAGAAAAACCTTTTTCATGTTCGGACTGCAGTTATTTGTCGTCACGAAAGTCAACTTTAAAGCGTCACATGATGACTCACAGTAGAGAAAAACCCTTTTTATGTTCAATCTGCAATTATTCGTCTACACTAAAGGAATCTTTGAGGAAACATATGCTAACTCACAGTGAAGAAAAACCTTTTTCTTGTTCCGATTGTATTTATTCGTGCTCTACAAAGAGACAACTTACAAATCACATGTTTACGCACAGTGGAGAAAAACCCTTTTCATGTTCCGACTGTAACTATTCCAGTCCCAGAAAGGATGATCTAAAAACTCACTTTCTTACTCACAGTGGAGAAAGACCTTTTAAGTGTCCCAACTGCAACTATTCATGTTCACTGAAGACACGTTTGAAGAGGCACATGCTCATTCACAGCAAGGACAAACCATTTTCATGTGCCGTCTGCAATTACTCATGTTCTCGAAAAGGACATTTAAAGGTACACATGCTGACTCACAGTACAAATACGTCCTTTTTATGTTCCAACGACAACTATTCATCTTCTCAAAATGTACATTGGTAAAGTCACTTGCTGACTCACAATGGAGAAAAACCTTTTTCATATTCCAAATATAATTTATGAACTCGAAAAACATGTGAAGATATACACGCTAACTTACGGCAAGGAAAAACCGTGTTCATGTTTCGAATGTAATTGTTCACATTCACTGAGGGGAAATTCGAAGAAACCCTTGCTGACTCGCCGTAAAAATAAGCATTCATGTGATCTGATTGAAGCCAATTCTTTGAACTGTAGTCTTATTTCAGTGCTGTAAATCTGCTTCATCAATTTCGAGTATATGCTTGTTTGTCCGTACATTTTTTTATTGTTTTAAATTATGTTAGCGCTGGGGTGAGATACATCGTTAAAGTAAGGATAATATTATGTGTTTTTCTAACAGTAATCATATCGTATACTTCAATTTGACCTTCGAGGTCACTGAAGAAAATGTTTAATTCATGTTTAAAAAATGAAAAGCACTGAGAAAAAATGAAACCATTTTGTTTCGCACTGTTCAAATTTCGATTTCTGTTCTACCGTTACGATTAGTTCGAACATTGGGCCCGGTGCTATTTTGTTACTAAAATAAAATTTTGTTACTAACTAACTAAAAAAAAAAAAATTGGAGCAAGTTGAAGTTTGTTTACGAGAGGTGTAAAAGACTAATACGAATATTTAACAAATAGTAGGGTAGGGGTAGCTGTAAACAATATTATTTCCACCTTAAAATTACACCCAGTTTACTAGAGTTCAAAACCTCATAACTTTACCCCAAACCATTCATCACCAGGTTTTGTACTAAGAAAGGCCAAAGATTTTACGAACTTAAGACAATAAAACTTCTAGATAATAATAAAATAAACAGCCCCGATTTATTTCAGCTAATGAACATTCATGTATCGACCTGAAACCCTGACCTGAGTATCATTACCGTTTTATTGCAATAATATTTTAACGGCCGCACAATTTACCACTCCGTTACATAGAATTCAAAACTTTTGAATATCTATGCTCATGTCACAGATGTATGGACTGTATCGCTGATACAATACAAACATGTACCCACAAACTCATTTATCTACTCTGATATACTCACTATGGAATGTTCTTCTGTAAATTTATCATTTACTGCAAAGTATTATACATATATATCTACCTATTGTAATGATGTATTTAGTAATTAAATATATGATATACAGATATTATTAAATTATTCGAAAGATGTGTAATTGTTTTGTGGCGTCATTATTAATATAATTAATAAGAAGTACTTTGTTTACACCATCGTTTTTATTATTTGTCTATACTTATTTTTTTAATATACCTACTGTTTATCCTGATGAGCAAAACATGTGCATATTTATATATTAAAAACAGTGGTGTAAATAAAATATTTCTTATTCATTATATATGTTATTGATTTTTAATCATTGTTGGTAATATTAACAATTCTTATAATGGAAGGAGCTGGCACTCGAACCCAGGACCATTGTAGGTAATATTAACAATTATTACAACGGAAGGAGCTGCACTCGAACCCACGACCATTGTAGGTAATATTAACAATTATTACAACGGAAGGAGCTGCACTCGAACCCAGGACCATTGTAGGTAATATTAACAATTATTACAACGGAAGGAGCTGCACTCGAACCCACGACCATTGTAGGTAATATTAACAATTATTACAACGGAAGGAGCTGCACTCGAACCCACGACCATTGTAGGTAATATTAACAATTATTACAACGGAAGGAGCTGGCACTCGAACCCAGGACCATTTGGAATTGAAGAACATTATATGTTTCACTCTAGTTCCTTATGATTTTCCAAAACAAACAATCCACATTTATAAATAAAAATTTGGCCTAACCAAAACGAATATACCATATGTACTAAAGGCACACGGTAAATCTAGACCAGATTTTAAAAAAACATGTTTTTACTACACATTGAACTATATAATGTTGTTTCATTGTGCGTTGAATATATTATACAATAATAAAATATAAATTAACCAAAGTTTTACCATCAAATAGCCATCTGGCGGCATGTAAATTAGAATTCCACTGATTAATATAGAGTATTATCTGCAAAAATATCAACCTCGAGATATTGAGGTTAGATGTCTCTTAACTGACATCGAACATCGATGAATATTGTTAATAAACCTACTTCATGTTCGTTAATTCCCAATCAATCCATAGATATGATGGAAATTAACACAAATCGTTTTTTGATACCCGTTCAACTATAACAATCATCAGCTGTATAAATATGTTACCCGCTGAAATAATAAAAAAAAAACTGTACAATTTCTTCAAACGATTGGTATTCACTTTGTGACGTCATTATTAATTAATTAATTAATTTAAATAATATATACTTTGTTTACACCATTTTAAAGTTTAAATAAGTTTTTTATTATTTTTTTTAAAGTGGTGTAAAAAATGTATAGTTTATAATTAATTAATTTAAATACATTGAACACTTTGCTAGCTGAAATAAGTTATTTGTATTAGATAATAAGGAAATATTATTTTATGTATGAGTTATTTCTTTTCCTTTATGTTCTTATTTTATTTATTTATTTAATATTCTTTTTAATATATTGTAGAAATATGTTTGTGTTTTTGTTTCATATAAACATACGAGGTTATTTCAAAAGAAAAGGTGAATTTTGAATTTACGCGGGCTGTTCGATTATCGAATTTTTTTTTTCGTTATGTTTTTAGACATATGTTTATCATACGTTAACATTATCAGCCATTTTGGATCAGTGGTTTGTTTTCAATGGATCAAAGAATATTTATTAAAATTTGCGTTAAAAATGGAATAAAGTGCTCCCACGCACTTAAAATGTTGACTGGCATTCGGCGAGTCTACTTTATCTCAAAAAAAGTGTTTATAAGTGGTACAAGAGCTTTTCAGAAGGGGGAGAAGATGTTAATGACGATGAGCGTCCTGGAGTTGCAACCACGTCAACAAACGAAGATAATATCGAAACAGTGAAGAAAATGGTTTTGAAAATTCGTCGAATCACTATTAGGAAAGTTGCAGAGGATGTTGGCAAATCAATCGGCTCATGACATGCATTTTTCTTCAAGGGGAGAAAATGTATATTGATGAATAAATAAATATTTTTCGAAAAAATTCTAAATTCGCCTTTTCTTTTGAACAAACCTCGTATTATCATATATATAATTTGTAACCTTATCTGTAAATTTTGATTTTTAAATAATAATGTCCCGTTAGATAAACCACAAAAAACTAGTTTATGGGGATTGTGCTTTTTTCTTTGCATAATGTAAATAAAAAAATTTAAAAAGTATATCGAAATTATGCTTCTGCAGATTCGCGACTTTGGTATTGAACCGACGATATGAAGAAAAGAATGTAACCAATGGTACAAATTTAGTAAGCTTATTCGTACTAATTTTTACTGTTATTATAAATATTGTCATTAGTTATTAAGTCAATTTTTTTTTTAATACTTTATATTTCAGGGTTTTTTTTTTAAATGTACGTGACTTTGTAATGTAATACTTTTTAAGTGTAAATCATAATTATAAGAACACTAAGTAAGTAGAGAATATTATTATAACAAAAGTACAAAGTCCCAGTATTTACAGACCTCCTCACTAGGGAGAACTGTTCTGAGGCGGCCTGCACTTCTTTTTTCAAAATATCCATTTATCTAATTTGATGTTATATAGTTTGCAAGTTCGTAATCACTCGGACGTATCAGCCATGTGTTGACTTTATTTTTAAAGATATTCATTTCTGTAATTTATTAAAATTGAGGCGGAAAGGCATTATAAAGTTTTATAGAATGAAATTTTATATTCCTCTCTCCCAAAGATGTATTAAATTTAGGTATAACCAGTATATTTTGATTCATTCCCCTGGTTGTGTATTTAAGTTCGGAAGTAGAGTATTTAGAGATATATTTTAAAAAAAGTTTAAACAAGAGATTGAAGAGAATTTGAGTAATATTTTATTATTAATTGATAAACTAAAGTTCTTAAAAACTTAAGACAAGATTTTTGTGCATAGCGCAAAGGGTAACAATTATTATTTTTATAAACAATAATTATTAATCTAAAACACTCATCCATATTGAAAAAACCTTCCGAGCAAAGATATATTTGACAAGTCAAAGCAATTTTCACCAATAAAATGTAGACATAATTTGTCTCGACGCCATCTATTTGAGGGATTTAGCCGTTACAAGCCTCTCTCATACTAATAAAGTTGGTTGTTTACAGGTGAAAATATAATAAAAACAGTAATTATTGAATGGAACACTAGTATGTATTGATTAACTTGGCGGGTCTGCGATAAGCCGACGTACCTCAACTGTAGAGCATCTGACCGGACATTAGAAGGGTGCGGGTTCGAGTCCTGCCGGCGACATTTATCTTTGCTCGGAAGGTTTTTTCAATTTGGATGAGTGTTTTAGATTAATAATTATTGTTTATAAAAATAATAATTGTTACCCTTTGCGCTATGCACAAAAATCTTGTCTTAAGTTTTTAAGAACTTTAGTTTATCAATTAATAATTATAAATATCATTAAAATTAGAGTTAAGTACTTAATTCTACGGTTCTAATTAACTATTCACTTTTCTTAAATCTACGTAAAAGTTTGTATTCTTAAAACTAGACATTCACTTGGCTGACAGAGTGGAAGAATTATCATGAGAGTTCAGAGGCACTTCCCTTTACTGATGGCTGTCCAGTGTCCAGTGGCTGGTCTCCGAAGGGTTGATCTCCGAAGGGCGAAGATAAGTATCTTCCTGGGCGGTAGCGGGTGGGTCGAATCGCGGTGCAGAGCCTGGGCGACTTCTACAGTAGATGTCCGAAGGGCGGAGATCGGACTTCCTTCTGGGATGGAAGCGTAAAACTCACTCGTCGTCAGAGGACCTGGGCGGCCTCTCCGAGGGACGAGAATAGGAACCTTCCTGGGCGGAAGCTTCAATCCAACTGTCCTTCCTGGGCGGAAGGCTATATCCGACTCACTCTCGTCAGAGAGTCCTGTTGCCTGTCTATCTGTAGGGATCTTTTTATGACCCGTATTGTTTGGCGGGCCGCTCCGAAGGTCGGCTCATTTCCTTTGAGGTTTTATTACTGTCATTTTGTAAAATAAAGCCGACTTTCTAAAATAGTATTTAAGGGTATTTACTCTACGATGTAGTTTTTTACAATCGTTTCCGGCTTGAACATTAATATGCGCGGCTAGCCCCTTTGTGCAAATTTTTTTATGCCCTGTCTAGTCTGGGAATTATTATTACTTGAAATGCACTTTTTAGAAACTAAGTATGTCTGTGAATTCGGTCATTACTTATAGGTATTAAAAAGGATATATCAATCTTGTTTATGTTTTGATAAGCGATTTTTCTCGAATAATTTGAAAAATTTGCCTTCAATTTAAATACCATTTATTATTCTCGAAGTTAGTATCACAATTTGAAATTACATAGTGTATATATATATAACAATATTGAGAGAAGGTAATGATTATAAAAACAGTTATTTAATTCGGAAATTCGCGTTTTTTTATCACTTGCAACACTGCTGCCGCCACCCGCTTACAACCTGCTAAGATTATTTTAAAATTAGACTTTTACTTTTGAATTAAGTTACCCACATCGTTCAGTTATCCTAACCAAACCTAGCCCATTCCAACCAAACCACCCTAATTCGAACCATAAAAACTAAAACCTTGTTAAAAATAATTAAGAGGTGTCAAAATGGAATGCAGCACCTTCCGTAAAACGGAGATATGTATATATATATATAAATGCAGTCATAAAAGAAAGAAAGGCAACAACTGTAAGGTACGCGTACATGGTAAACCAACTAAAATGAGGGGCTTTTGTAGCCAAACATTAAATCGGCCTTGGAAATAAAACCTCACTAGATGTTGCAACCGAGAAAACAATAATGCATGTACCCGTGCAGAAATATTATACATGTGCGGCTCTAAATACGACGTTCTTTAAAGGGTGTGACTTCAATCGTGTAACATGAACTGTTTTTACATTCATGAATGCATAACAGAAGAAACCCGAAAATGTTAATTGTCCGCTGTGAGTCAAGAAGCGTTTTTTTTTAATTCCCTTCAGTGAACATGAATATATGAAGTCTGGACAAACAAAAGGATTATCTCCACTATGAGTCAGCACGTGTTTCTTCGCATCTCCCTTAAGAGAAAAATAATATTTTCAGTCGGAATATTAAAAAGGTTTTCTTGCACTATGAGTCAGTATGTGCCTGTTCATATGTATCTTCTGTGAACACGAATAGTTGCAGTCGGGACACGTAAAAGGTTTTTCTCCACTGTGGATACACAGGTGTCTTTTAAGTTGTTTCTTTGTAGAAGACGAATAGCTGCAGAAGACACATGAAAAAGGTTTCTCTCCACTGTGCACCAGCATGTGTGTTTTCAAATCTCCCCTCCATGAACTTGCATAGGTGCAGTCAGAACAAGAGTAAGGTTTTTCTCCACTGTGAGTGAACATGTGACTTTTAAGTTGTCTATTTGTAGAACATGAATAACTACAGTCGGAACACGAAAAAGGTTTTTCTCCACTGTGAGTCAGCAAGTGCATTTTGAGTTCTGCCTTTCTACAGGAGGAATAATTGCAGTTGGAACATGAAAAAGGTTTTTCTCCACTATGAGTCAGAAAGTGACTTTTGAGATCTGCCTTTCTACAAGAGGTATAGCTGCAGTCGGCACACGAAAAGGGTTTTTCTTCACTGTGAGTAAACAAGTGGCTTTTTAATTGATACTTTTGATAAGATGAATAGCTGCAGTCGGAACAAGAAAAGGGTTTTTCTCCACTGTGGGTAAAGAGGTGTCTTTTAAGTTGTCTATTTGTAGTACATAAATAACTACAGAAGGAACAGGAAAAAGGTTTTTCTCCACTATGCACCAGCATGTGAATCTTTAAATTTCCCTGCCGTGAACATGCATAGTTACAGTAAGAACAAGAATAAGGTTTTTCCCCACTATGAGTAACCAAGTGACTTTTAAGTTGACTATTTGTAGAACAGGAATAAGTACAGTCGGAACACGAAAAAGCCTTTTCTCCAAGGTGCGAAAGCATATGTCTATTCAAATTTCCTTTCTGTGAACATACATATTGGCAGTCGGAACAAGAAAATGGTTTTTCTCCACTGTGCATCAGCATATGCGTCTTCAAATCTCCCTTCCGTGAACATGCATAGTTGCAGTCGGAACAAGAAAAAGGTTTTTCTCCTCCGTGTATCAGCACGTGTGTCCTCAAATTTCCCTTCAGTGAACATGCGAAGTTACAGTCGGAACAAGAGTAAGGTTTTTCTCCAGTATGGGTGGCGAAATGCAGTTCCAATGTGGACTTACTATAGCAGTAATATTTACAATGGGAACAAGAGAAACGTTTTTCTCCTAGATGCGTCTTCAGGTTTGTCAATAAATCTAAAAAAAGATAACGGATAAAGCATAATAAGTGAATGTACAGTAAATTCTTAAAAAAATGTAAACAACGAACGAACTTTAACAAACGAAATTTTCTTTTACCTGCTTTTTTCGTAATTCTATCAAAGGGTTCTAATTGTTCAGTTTTAACATTCAGGAGGTCTATGTCAATTTTTGTATAAGGATTTCCTCCTCCATCTAATTCTCGGGGACCTGATTCTGTCTTGATAGCATCAGTGCGTACATCAATGCTATCTGAAAAAGCAATACGTACATTAATATGCCGAGACAAACTACAACAAAACATATTGTTTAAATCCAGAATGGACTTTTGTTTATTATAGTCAATAGAATAATGTTTTTGTATCTATTATGTATATTCCAAACATCTGAATTGAATATTTAACAGCGTTTCATATTTCGCAATGAAACTTCTTACAATAAGATGTATTATAACAGGTAATTATTTGGAATCACCAATTTCCTAGATAATTTAACAATTTATTATATATTATCGCAATCGGAGTTTGCAAATAACTGATAAAAAAACACAGGAATAGAATAGAATCTTTTGAAGAAATTTTAAACATAGGAGGAGAATTAAAAATTCAATGCATGGACCAATGAAGGCGGCAAAGGGTGCATAAATCAAATCAAACTATAGGTATAACAATGAATTCGTATTGAGAAACGATTAAAGAAATATGAGAAATCCTAGATTTAAACCAAATTAATTTTAAAGGGGGCTGAATTGAATTTCACTGGGTTGAAGTTGGGGAAGTAAAGGTACTATGAAGTTAATTAAAATAAGTTTTGACGCCTCCCACGGCGTTCCTGACGAGCAGGTGAGGTTACCCACCACTTTCCCAGCCCGGTATAAGTAACTTATGGTGAGTCCTTCGGGGTGCAGCTCAAGGACTCTAATTTTTTGATGTAATTGAGTGGTGCCGACAAAAAATTGTTTCTGGGTTGTTTACCCAGAAACCCTTTTCTCAGGTGGCCCATACTTAAGACGATATTAATCCAATGCTAAAAAGATACACATACTTCCTCAAGTATATATCGTAACAGATCATAACCGTAACAAACTCACAATGCAGCGCCCTTAAGATGGTTTTTGACAAAAACGGCGCTATGAAAATCATCAAAATATTGTTACTCAATTAACTTACTAACTGTTGTATTACTCTCGGAATACAGCAACAATTCTTTCTTTACATCCGGGAGGTCTATATCTAAATGCATATGCGGTAGATGACCCCCGTTCTCTTCCTGGGACCCTGGTTCCGTCTTGATGGAAACACGCTTCGTGTTTTGAAGATCCATGGCACTGCTGTGATAGCGTTCTGTAACGCGATGGTAATTGCTTCTTGCTCAATAAAGACCTTAAAAAGAACAACGTTTTAGCGGAAGACTAATTCGGGTTTAATTGTCTACCTACGAACTTGCATATTTAGTTTCTGTTGGAAAAACGTGTAAAAACAATAAAATCTTGTACATAACAAGGAATTAAAATAGAGATATAATTAAGGCTCTTAACCTCGAAGCTGCAACATTTGAAGAACGGATGAGAGAAATATCGTCATTGTTGCAAGTAATAGAAAGGGTGTGATTAATACGCGATTTAAAAGATA